>AWOL01S0069058.1:9479-27301 GCA_000715115.1 Nicotiana otophora
AAACAAGTGAGGACGAGGAATTCTCGGACGAGGAACAATACATTGACGAGGATTAAAAAGTTGGGTTTTTAAAGCACTCTCGTGTTATAACTAGTTTCTTATAAGTTTCAATCTAACTATGTATTATATTATGCAGATGGCAGGCAAGGGTCAAGGTAACAATGCCGTTACTAGTTCTCGGGGTCGGGAAAAGGCTAGGAAGGGAAAGATGAGGGTAGAATCTGGGGAGAATACTACTCTGTCATTTCCACCCTCTTCAAAAATGCCTATGTCTTATCCTCTACCACACGGCTATACTGAGCTTCCACAACATCACAAGGCCTATACCTTCATCTAGACACTGGGTCATCCATCACAGGGCTATAGGACTATACGCCTGGCATACAATTCAGCTGCCTCACATCCACGTGGATCGCAACTATCCGCATCACAGACACGTGGATCGCATCCCTACATATCACAACCACATGGATCGCAGCCATCCATATCACAACCATATGGGTCACAACCATATGTATCATATCCTCATGGATCACATCCAGCTATGTCGCAGACATAGGGATCGCAACCATCTTCATAATCGATTCCATCCATTTCAGAACTTCGCCTACAAGACTGTAGCTCTGAGCCCCCATCTACACCATCTACACATGCCTCTGATACACATGCTGAGGATGATGATCTAGAGGTAGTGCATTATGATCGCTATGGCAGGATCATCATAGTCCCCAAGGGTAACGGGTAGGGGTTATTTTTTATTTTTGCGTTTATTGTTTTATAATGTTTTTACTAATATTCTCATGTGTTTTTATTGTTAAATTGCAGTCCAGGATAGATAAGCAGACTACAAAGATAATCACCAATGCGATAAAAAAGCTTTATGATGCCCCCTATGCGACTTGGAGTGATATCCTATACTCGCTGAAGGAGCAAATTTTCAACTAATTTAAGGTATAAATATTCTTTTAAGCAGTTTAATAATTTATATTTATGATGTTTCCATCTAATATTTAACTTTTGAAATGTAAGAGTAAGTGTGTATGGGAAGACCTTTATAGCGAGTAAATGGCTGCAAATTTTCATCTTAAAGCCCGCAAGAGTTTGGCGGATCATTTCTCGGATGGTAGAAAGAAGAACAAGAGGCCTGACTGGTGTCTGCAGCATTTATGGGATGATTTGTTAAGACAATGGTAGACCGAGGAATTCTTACAGAAGAGCGAACTAGGGAAGAAATCTCGCTCATTCAAGAAGGGAGCTCCTTTCACACTGAGGTTGCTATCAACATTTGGACAGTAAGAAAAAGATTGGTAATTGCTTAAATTATTACATCTTTACTTCTCTAAGTATATCAATTCTATTTATTAACCAGATTAATTTGTATTCAGGAAAAGAAGTATGGGCGTCCAATGCACCATGATGAGCTATTCAAGCAGACACATATTTTAAAGAAGAAGAAAGAGGGGGATGCAGATAGGTGGGTCGAGGACCGGGCAAAGACTACATATGTAAGCTTTCAATTTTCCTTAAGTGTTATAATTTACTTTTATAAGATTTTTTATATACTAATTTAATTTATAATAATGTAGGGTTTCTACAAAAGTAATGTGGAGAACTTCATTCGTAGTCAGTCAGCTGGTGAATCGGGCGAGCCAATCCAACCTTCGGACGAGGATGCTGAAAGAATATGGTTGGAGGTTGTTGGCGGTACAAAAAAGGGGAAGGTATATGGAATTCCTGAGAAACAATTCCATCACTACAGGTGTGGAATGCAAGGAATAGAGAGTTCCTCACAGGGCGAGACACTTAATAGGGAGAGCCGCTCGGCTTTGCAGGAGACAATGACAAGGCTTACATCCGAGCTAGAAGTGGCCAAGGAAAAAGAAAGGCTTAGAGATGCTCAATTCCTTGGTATGCAAGCTCAGATCAGAACTCTCCTTTCTATTAGAGATTTTCCATTACCCCGGTCTTGTGAGTCATCGCCAGAGGCTCGACCTCCACGTGATCGTTCCTCTAGTCCTCCCCGTGATCATTCCTTCCGTCCGACCCGTGATCGTTCTTCCCGTCCTCCACAAGACCATTCGATGTACTGTCTTGTAGATGAAAGTTCATCAGATGGTGATGATGTTGTATAATACACCCCTTGACCAATACATTGATATACTTTGAACAAGACTAATAGAACTAGTTTTGAATTAGATTGAATAATTTTGAGCTTGTTGTAATTATTTAATTTTTTCTTGGTTTTGAATTGTGATATTTAATTGAACTTTGTTAGTTTTAAAGTATTAATTAGATGTTTAGTTGGATTTGTGGTGAATTAGGGGTTGTTTGTGGTGAATTGAGGGTTATTGATGTGAATTGGGGGTATTGGTATGCTATTTTTATTTGGCAGGTGGTGTAGCTAAAAAAACAGGCATTTTCTGCCAAAATTAATCCCAATAAATCGACCGACCAATGTTGGTCGGTTAATGCAGATTGAATTCCCAGAAATTCAACATTACCAACCAACTTTGGTCAGTAAGTTGGCTGCCATGTCCAGATTACCAACCAACGTCGGTCGGTATTATTAAATTTTAATTATTTATAAAATATATATGTATATATATATACACACACACACACACACACACACACACATATATATATATATATATATATTTATTTATTTATTTTTAATACCGATCAACGTTGGTCGGTGTATATATATATTTATTTATTTTTAATACCGATCAACGTTGGTCCGTGTATATATATATTTATTTATTTTTAATACCGATCAACGTTGGTCGGTATATAAAATATTATGGATTAATTTATTTTTCATTACCGACCAAAGTTGGTTGGTAAACAAAATTTTTAAATTTAGAACACTGACCAACGATGGTCGGTAAAATTAAATTGTTAAAATAAAATTCCGACCAATATTGGTCAGTAATTCAATTAAACTATCAGATGGTCATGTAGAGCATACCATCTGAAGTTGGTCGGTATGCTCTACCGACCTTCAAAATAGCGACCACACGTAAATGGTCGCATTTTGGACGGTTATTGGCCATTACTGACCGATTTTGGTCGGTTTTATGCGGATTTTTAGTAGTGGGACTACAAGGCCAAAGTTGAATCGTAATCCTTCTGGAAATATTGACACAAGCTTCCTACTACGAACCAACGAGGAGAATTCCCCCTTTGTTCTTGGCGTGGAGGAGTCACTTAGAGCTGAGACTTATTTAGCGGCTTTCCGTCCATGTTGGCTTTGCAAATTTGTGTTTCCCAAAAAGAAGATCGACTACATTTGTGCTAGTGTCTTCAAAATCGTGAGCTAGATTTCTCTTGGAGAGAAGTTTTACTTGGCGGTTCCAATCCTTGCGAGTATCTACCATGGCTTGAAGGAGATCTCCACTTCTCAAGATTTGGGCGCCTGCAAAGCACTCTTTCCTATTCATTATTTGTATGGATGGATAGGAGCATATATTGACACCTACTATCGTGTTGAGCGTCCTCAATGAGGTCCACAAATGTGCAAGGTTTCATGCGAGAAGTTGGCCAAGCATTTTAACCTTAGTAATGTCCGCGAGTTATTTCAACAAGTTAGTACACGACAACTTCACCATTTGGTTATGCTACAAGAGAGGGAATTGTATCTTACCGATCGTGACAAACAATCAAAATCTTGGAGCGACATTTTTTATAAGTCTTTGCTCAATTTGGCTTTTGTGGTCATATTGTGGAATCTTATAGCCCCCATAGGTTTAGTCATCAATTTGGCTTTTGTCAAGACGATCCTGGCAATCTCATAGAGCGGCCTTATGATGGCTCACTGAAAATGCTAGTGCAATTCTGGGACTCCTGTGTTCGTCTTGGAGGTTCGTCAAAGGTTATTGTCCCTACGCGTCCATCAGAAGAGGGGCCTCTAATGACTAGTGAGTATGCAGATTGGTGGTCAGCTCCCAAGTGCACTCTTCCCGACAAAATAGTCACATCATTTTGAAAGTTCCAAGGAAAGATGATATTCTTTCATCGTCCAAAGATGATCAACATCGAAAGAACACTCACGAAGGGTCTTCCAACTCCAAGTTAAGATCGAAAGATCCTTCGTAAAGCACCAAGGTGTTAACCAAGTCTACCCCTTCGATGGGCGGGGATGCCCGTGTGGAAAAGGAGCTAAATGTATTTTGTTGACTTCCAAGACAACTGCTACCACTGTGGAGGTGACGAACAACCCTTGCAAAAGGAAAGCGCCTCCTACTTCACCAAACAAAGATGTTATGAAGACAACCAATGAGGAAAGGACTCAACCTACTGCTTTGCCCAATGAGATTGTGAATGTTAGTGCGACTTCCAGTTCGAACGAGAGTGATGTTAGTCACGACAAAGAATACGTCTAAGGACACGAGCCATAGTGAGTTGGCTGGCTTGGATGCTCTTAGTACCAATATTGGATTTTTCGTAGCGTGTGACCCTAGCTCAACGATGCCATTGTTTGAACTGGAGAAATGAGTAAATATTATTTCCTTCAAATTTACTCCTTTTCCCAATTTTTTTGAACACTAAAGTTATTATTTATTTATTATTTTTAAAATTGTAGTCGGGTGTCAATGAGTTGTATGATGATGTACTTGGTGACAACATATTGGAAGACTGTGTTACAAGCCCAAATTCCTTCCGTGTGGCCGCAAATAGTCCTCACACTTTATTTGATGGTGTTGAACATCATGCTGCAAACAACGCTCCGTTGACAAATTTGAGTCTACCCAAAGAGTCGCATCTCATTCTTCTAGACGATGTTATGCTTTCCAAGCCAGCGATGACGAGTAAGATGGAGGCTGTTACAAGTCAAGCAAAACGTCAAAAACGTCTTCGAGACTACTCCATGGCCGTCGTTTCTTGATGCTCCAAACTTCAAACCATNTATTTTTAAATTGTAGTCGAGTGTCAATGAGTTGTATGATGATGTACTTGGTGACAACATGGTGGAAGACTGTGTTACAAGCCCAAATTCCTTCCGTGTGGCCGCAAAAAGTCCTCACACTTTATTTGATGGTGTTGAACATCATGCTTCAAACAACGCTCCGTTGACAAATTTGAGTCTACACAAAGAGTCGCATCTCATTCTTCTAGACGATGTTATGCTTTCCAAGCCAGCGATGACGAGTAAGATGGAGGCTATTACAAGTCAAGCAAAACGTCAAAAAAGTCTTCGAGACTACTCCATGGCCGTTGTTTCTTGATGCTCCAAACTTCAAACCATAAGAGGCTATCTCCCGTATTAAACTTTCTTTTGTTAACACGATGTGGCATATCTTGTGTGAATGGATCAAAGAGTTCTCTCTTGATTCTCTGGATAGCTTCACAAAGTTGGAGGAAAGTATCGCTTTGACTCTTGAGAAAATTAAGAAAGAAAATATTATTGATACTTCTACTTTAGAGGCTATTGTCGAGGCTTTCTTCAAGATGTACGCGGATAATGATGCTTTAAGATCGTCCAAGATGACTAAAGAATTTCACCAAGAGTCACTTTCTGATGCAAGATGATGCCTAGATGATGCCAAACAGGAATATGAAAAAGTGAACGAGTCTGTAGAGAAAATTCAAGCCAGTCTTGCGAGTGTTGAACAACAGCTAGCTGCCTTGGCTTCCAGAAAGAAGAAGATCATCGTGCTTTTAGATAAACAACAAGTGAAGTTGGCTAAAAGTCAAGAGAACATTGCCATCACCGAAGGGGAGATTTATACCATTGACGCGAATCATCCATTATCTTATGATGAAGCAGAGATATTATCCCTCCTGAAAGGGGCGGTTGAGAAAAGTCGCCAACAAATCCTTAACTTCAAACCTTTTCCATGATTTTAGCTTCTTATTTGTTTTTACTTAGGATTCTCGACTTACGATTTTTTTTATAACTAAAATCATGTAATGGAGTACTTAGTTCTCAGAGCAATAAAAGTATCTTTATTTTTAGTATGTGATATCTCTCTTTGAGACTTGGATTCTCTCAGTTACTCCCAGTTATTTCTTTCTTAAATTTCAGCACGTGATTTGTGTGTTGGCCTTGTTGGTTCGCGCACTCTTGTTAAAGAAAGTCATATATTAAGCTAGGAGTGTTAGAATTACAATCCATTTGCACCACTAGAAAGAAAACTCAGATACCTGCACTTGAATTTCATGGCAGAACTTCTTTCGGGCTATCAACAGAAAATTCACGAAGTCGACTTAACTGCAGTGAACTTTCAGATTTATGTACTTTTGGTGGAAAAAAATGTATCTTGAGATAGGAGTGTTGGACTTACAATACGTTTGTGCTGTCAGAAAGTNAAGAATACGTCTAAGGACACGAGCCATAGTGAGTTGGCTGGCTTGGATGCTCTTAGTACCAATATTGGATTTTTCGTAGCGTGTGACCCTAGCTCAACGATGCCATTGTTTGAACTGGAGAAATGAGTAAATATTATTTCCTTCAAATTTACTCCTTTTCCCAATTTTTTTGAACACTAAAGTTATTATTTATTTATTTTTTTTAAAATTGTAGTCGGGTGTCAATGAGTTGTATGATGATGTACTTGGTGACAACATATTGGAAGACTGTGTTACAAGCCCAAATTCCTTCCGTGTGGCCGCAAATAGTCCTCACACTTTATTTGATGGTGTTGAACATCATGCTGCAAACAACGCTCCGTTGACAAATTTGAGTCTACCCAAAGAGTCGCATCTCATTCTTCTAGACGATGTTATGCTTTCCAAGCCAGCGATGACGAGTAAGATGGAGGCTGTTACAAGTCAAGCAAAACGTCAAAAACGTCTTCGAGACTACTCCATGGCCGTCGTTTCTTGATGCTCCAAACTTCAAACCATAAGAGGCTATCTCCCGTATTAAACTTTCTTTTGTTAACACGATGTGGCATACCTTGTGTGAATGGATCAAAGAGTTCTCTCTTGATTCTCTGGATAGCTTCACAAAGTTGGAGGAATGTATTGCTTTGACTCTTGAGAAAATTAAGAAAGAAAATATTATCGATACTTCTACTTTAGAGGCTCTTGTCGAGTCTTTCTTCAAGACGTACACGGATAATGATGCTTTAAGATCGTCCAAGATGACTAAAGAATTTCATCAAGAGTCACTTTCTGATGCAAGACGATGCCTAGATGATGCCAAACAGGAATATGAAAAAGTGAACGAGTCTGTAGAGAAACTTCAAGCCAGTCTTGCGAGTGTTGAACAACAGCTAGCTGCCTTGGCTTCCAGAAAGAAGAAGATCATCGTGCTCTTAGATAAACAACAAGTGAAGTTGGCTAAAAGTCAAGAGAACATTGCCATCACCGAAGGGGAGATTTATACCATTGACGCGAATCATCCATTATCTTATGATGAAGCAGAGATATTATCCCTCCTGAAAGGGGCAGTTGAGAAAAGCCGCCAACAAATCCTTAACTTCAAACCTTTTCCATGATTTTAGCTTCTTTGTTTTTTTACTTAGGATTCTCAACTTACGATTTTTTTTATAACTAAAATCATGTAATGGAATACATAGTTCTCAGAGCAATAAAAGTATCTTTATTTTTAGTATGTGATATCTCTCTTTGAGACTTGGATTCCCTCAGTTACTCCCAGTTATTTCTTTCTTAAATTTCAGCACGTGACTTGTGTGTTGGCCTTGTTGGTTCGCGCACTCTTGTTAAAGAAAGTCATATATTAAGCTAGGAGTGTCAGAATTACAATCCGTTTGCACCACTAGAAAGAAAACTCAGATACCTGCACTTGAATTTCATGGCAGAACTTCTTTCGGGCTATCAACAGAAAATTCATGAAGTCGACTTAACTGCAGTGAACTTTCAGATTTATGTACTTTTGATGGAAAAAAATGTATCTTGAGATAGGAGTGTTGGACTTACAATACGTTTGTGCTGTCAGAAAGTAGACTCGGAGATCTTAAACTCATATAAATTTCATAGCAGAACTCCTTTCGTACTGTTAACAGAAAATTCGCGAATTTGACTTAACTGCAGTGAACTTTCAGATTTGTGTACTTTTGGCGAAAATAATTGTATCTTGAGCTAGGAGTGTCGGAATTACAATCTATTTGTGGTGTCAAAAAGTAGACTCAGAGATCTAAAACACATATAAATTTCATAGTAGAACTCATATCAGACTGTCAACAGAAAATTCGTGAATTTGACTTAACTGCAGTGAACTTTCAGATTTACGTTCTTTTGGCGAAAATAATTGTATCTTGAGCTTGGATTGTCGGCATTGCAATCCTTTAACGCCGTTAGAAAGTAAGCACAGAGACCTGAAGTACCTACGAATTGCATGGTAGAACTCTTTTCGCTCTATCAACAAACAATTTGTGAAGTTGACTTAACTGCAGTGAACTTTCATATTCACATGCATATAGGAGTCTTTGAGGCATAAGACCTTCTAGATTAGTCAAAGTTCCAGATCATGTATTGCTTGACCCTTCGGAAACCAAATTAGAAATTTCACAGTTAGGCCATATGATGAGGGAACAATTGACATTGGATTCAACTGCGCAAGGCTTTTGTGGTAGCATCATGTTTTGAAGAAATGAAGCGAAGTTGGAAAGGCATTCACGACAAGTTAGCAACAATCCTTCGCGTCAATTGCATTTATGACTTAGATTCTTCATATAGGACGAAGTATGAATATTTTCATCCTTTTATGTTCTTGACAATGATGTATAAGATCCTTGTAGCATTGAAGCAATGAAATGTCCATTTTGGCTCGACACAAATTACCTTCTTTCTTTTTGCAACGCATGCCTATTTGAGTAATTAACGCGATGCCTCAACACGAATTTTGATGATCATGTCACGTTGAAAGACATTTGGTTTTTTTAAGCTTATGCGACTGAACTTAAAATGAAAATCTAAGCTGCCTACGTACCTCGGTGAAGAGGATCAAGTCATAATGTAGTTCAAAATAAGTAATTTGTTTTACTCATGTGACTGAACTTAGAATGAAACTCTAAGTTGCCTACGTACCTCGGTGAAGAGGATCAAGTTATAACGTAGTTCAAAATAAGTGAGTTTTTTATTGTTTTATTTTTACGTACTAACCTTTCCCTAGGACACCTCTTTCGAGGTTTTCAACCTAGCGGACTTTTTTTGTTGCCAAGGCCACCTCTTTCAAGGTTTTCAACCTAGCGAATTCCTTTATGTCCTAACTCTTGCCTAGGCTGCCTCTTTCGAGATTTTTAACCTAGCAGACTCTTTTTGTTTGGGTACCAATCCTAGTTTAGGCTCATACGGGCAAGAGACATAGCAACATGCAGTTTAGGCTCGTGCGTTAAGGAGCGTATCTTCTTCAAGGATAATACCTCTTCAAAACTTTTTCATTGATAGGGCCAATTCTCATGCCATCTGCATCAACTAACTTGTAAGCTCCACTTGAATAGAGTTCTTGCACAACATATGGACAATCCCATTTTGAAGTGAATTTGCCCCCGAATTTGCGAGAGGTGATAATAGGTCTTCTTACCGCAAGAACTTGATCGCCAACTTGGAAGGACCTCAAGCGAACCTTTTTGTTGAAAGTACGATAATGACGAGCTTGATAACATTCAAGACTTTGTTGAGCTTCTAACCTTTTTTCATCAAGGGACTCTAGTTCTTTAAGGTACAGGCGAGCGCTTTCTTCTTCAGTAAGACCTTCTTGGACAACGAGTCGTAAGGATGGTATTTGACGCTCAAGAGGAAGAACTACTTCGACTCCATAAATAAGAGAATAAGGAGTTGCTCGTGTCGGCGTGCGATGAGTCATCCGATATACCCACAAAGCTTTTTCCATTATGTCATGTCAATCTCTTTTAGAATTGGAGACGACCTTCTTTAACAAGTTGCAAAGTGTCTTGTTAAATGCTTCGGCTAGTTCATTTGCAGCAACATAATACACTGACGAATTACGTTGCTTGAAGCAAAAAAGGTCACATATCTTGGTCATCAATTTGTTATCGAACGACTAGCCATTATCAGTTATTATATAACTAGGAATGCCAAAATGATAGATGATGTTACACTAATGAAGTTTGCAACACTCTCCTTCTTCACTTCCTTGAGAGCGATGACCTCGGCCCTATTTGAGAAGTAATCAGTTGCAGCCAAGATGTATAGATGTCCTCCAGAAGATTTTGGAAGTGGTCCAACTACATCTAATCTCCTAGAATCAAATGGCCAAGATGCAACAGTAGGGTGTGACATTTAAGGTGGATTGGTGTATAAAATTTGCGTGAAACTGGCAAGCCTTGTATCTTCGAGCATAATCTAAGCAATATTTCACCATTGTCGGCCAATAGTAACCCATTATCTTAATGTGAAAGTGGAGCTTTGGCCCAGATTGATGTGATCCACAAACTCCAAAGTCTGCCTCTTGCATAGCTTAAGTTATTTCATCTTCCCCTAAACAATGCAAGAGAACTCCCTCAAATGATCTTCGATACAAAGTGTCTTTGTAGTAAAGGAAGTGAGGGGCACGCCGACAAATTTCGGTCTTTCTCCTTGGATCTTCTGGAAGTATCCCATAACATAAGTAGTCGATCATGATTTGTCTTCAATTCACCTTCTCAGCTTCAACGGCGGCTACCAAGTGCTCGAGCTTGCTTTCTTCATCCTTGTTCTCATCTGGTGGTACTATCCATTTTTGGCCGGGCAGAGTCAATGTCGAAGCTAGAGAAGCTAAGGCATCAACTTTCTTATTTTCCTTCTTTGGCACATGCTGAAGAGTTACATTGCCAAGCCATCCAATCAATTTCTGCGCATAATCATGATATGGACGCAATTATGGCCTTTTGACCTCGTAGCTACCTAGAAATTGATTGATCACTAACCTAGAGTCTCCAAAAATATGTAATTGGAGTTGCCTCATATCAACGGAAATTTCAAACCCAAGTATGAGTGCTTGATATTCCGCAACATTGTTGGAGCAATGTTGAGTTAAGGTGAATGAATATGGTAATACCTATCCTTGAGAAGTGACAAACACGACACTTGCGCCATCTCCTTCATGATGCACGACACCATCAAAATACATTTTCCAAGATGGTTGCACTTCGATGACCATTGCATCCTCAACAGGTAGTTCATTAGTCAACTCCCAATCAGCAGGTATTGGATGATCCGCCAAGAAATCTGCCAAAGCTTGTCCTCTCACAGCTTTTTGTGGGATGTACACTATCTCAAATTGTTGAAATCGAAGGCACCACCTTGATAATCGATAATTAAGGACAGGTTTTGACATAACAAACTTGATCGGGTTCACCCTTGAGACGAGACGGATGACATGAGCTTGAAAGTAGTGATTCAGCTTTTGAATTGCAAAAACCAATGCCAAACACAACTTTTTGATCGGAGAATACTTCAGCTCATTTGGGGTCATCATCCTACTCAAGTAGTAGAGGGGATTTTATTTACTTTCACCATTTTCTCAGGCCAAAAGGGCTCCATCTGACCTTTCTTGGGCCGCAATATATAGAATCAATGGCTTTCCTGGTATAGGGGCTGCCAGAATCGGATATTTCCTCAAGTAGGATTTGATGGTTTGGAATGCGTTCCTACAAGCTTGATCCTATTCAAAAGGTACACCCTTCTTTATGAGACGGCTAAAAGGTTGGCACTTCCCTGCTAGATTTGAGATGAATCTTCTAAGATACTCCAATTTTCCTTGTAGACTTTTCAGTTCATATATAATTCTAGGCTCGGGCATCTTCAAGATTGCATCAACTTTTGCTTTATATATCTTAATCCCTCGATGTCGAATAATGAATCAAAGGAATTTTCCAGAAGTAACTCCAAAGGCACATTTCAACGAGTTCATTCTAAGTTGATATCTCCAAAGTCGTTCAAACACCATTCTTAAGTCTTGCAAGTGGTCTCTTCCCTTTCTTGATTTCACCACTAAATCATCCATGTAGCATTCCACATTCTTGTGGAGGATGTCGTCAAAGATATCATGCATTGCCCTTTGATATGTGGCGCTGACATTCTTCAAACCGAAAGGCATTACTTTGTAGCAATAAATGCCTTTAGGAGTGCGAAATGCAGTAAGCTCTTTATCTTTTGGTGCCATACGTATTTGATTGTAGACAGATGACCCATCCATGAAAGACATCGTCTCATATCCGGTGGTGGCATCAATCATAACCTCTGGGATGGGGAGCAAAAATTTGTCCTTGGGGCATGCATTATTGAGGTCTCTAAAATCGACACAAACTCAAAGTTGCCCATTCTTCTTCTTCACAGGAACAATGCTTGAAATCCATGTAGGATATTTAACCTCCCGAATGAAACCAACATCGATGAGCTTATTGACCTCAAATTCGATTGATGGGATCAATTCTGGAATGAAGCGTCTTTGGGTTTTCTTAACAGGACGAGCTCCTTTCTTGATCGTGAGGTGATAAACTGCTAATTTAGGATCTAAAGCAGGCATCTCTTTGTAGCTCCAAGCAAAGACATATCTATATTCTTTGAGTAGCTCCACATAAATACTTCCTTCATCTGCGGTTAGTAGGGCACTTACATAGATGAGCTTGGAGTGTTCCGCAGTGCCAAGATTGACTTCTTTCAATGCATCAACTGTCATTTTAATTCCTTCTTCTAGTTCCGGAGGAGCGTCCCCGACATCTTCGTCTTCTTGGGGATCACCATCATTGAAAGATATATGGCCATGCCAAGAGGTGTCTCCCAAAGTTTCATCGACCTTCCTTAGAAATGAAACATATTGCTCCTCATTCGCAATAATATGATATGAAAATCCTACACATTCTTCATCTTCGTCACGCTCTCTAGTGTGGACCACTGTGCGAGTCTTCACTTTGAGTACCTCTCCGCATGAAATTAGAAGTTTTGATTATCGCCTCATTCTGGAAGGGATCATACTTTGACACTCTTTGGAGATACTTTGGACTCCAGATGGCACATGTCTTCTTATTTTTCTATAATTTCTTTAGGACTTGTTCTTCTTCCTTTTCAATGGCCCCAACCTCTCAAATACAGAAGTTCGTATAGTTGGTTCTGCAAGTCGATCAAATACAGAAGACGTTTTATTACGATCAACAAGTTCATCTTCCATCGTGATATAGTTACTACTTGATCTTCTAATGGAGATGCGAACTGGTGAGGGTTGTTTGTAACTTAGGCCCTCACGTGATTGTTTCACCACATGCTCCTTATCCTTCATCGTGTTTTCTTTCCTAGTAGCTTCAGGTGGGAGCTTCCCTAGATTAGATGGTTCCTTGGGATCATATCCAGCCTTTGCGAACAACCCGTAAGCATTCAGATCAAAACCTCAATTTGTGCGCTTTTTGGGGAATGCCTTATTTTGAGGCATGTTAGGATCCACAAACGTTTCCAGTAGCTCAGAAGACAACTTTATTGTATTAATCTGCTTGATAGGAAGGGTTAATTCTTTTAATTCATCCTTTTTGGAGGTTTGATGATTCTCCTTCATCTTTCTTCACTTTTGGGACGTAACGAAATAAATGATCTACATTATTGCCTGCAGTGGTAGTATTCTTTTTGTGAGCTTCCGAAACTCGGTATGCTTCTGTTATAACTTTATCTTCAACAGAGGCTACTTCAGCCCTTTTGGACACGATATGATCACTTTTGGCCTCAGTGATGTCATCAACTTTTACTCCCTTTATGATGTAGTTCTTCAAGTAGAACTTTGCATCAACGAAGTATGCCTCAGCCTCAGCAAATGGCTTGTTGTCAGCAACTATCTTATTTTCGACTCCATATTTATTATACTTCAAACATTGGTAGGTTGATTGGAAAACTTTGTTCTCGTGTATCCATGACCTGCTAAGCAACAAATTGTATGAAGTCTTTACATCAATCACATGCATCCATGCACTTGATTACATATCTCCCATGGTGATTTCCAGTTTGATAGCCCCTATGGCCCTTTTGTCCCCCTTGATTGAATCCTTGAATCATCAAACGACTTTCAAAAAGTTTTTCAGTTTAGATGCCAAGTTCTTTCATTATGCGAATGGGAAGAATGTTAACTGCAGATCCGTCATCTATTAAGATTCTGTTAATCCTCCGCTTGAGCACATAACCCACCATAAACAAAGGGTGATTGTGTTGTGTCTCACAAAGTAGGAGTTCGTCTACAATGAAGGTGATTTTTGCATTACAGACATCTGCTTCTTGGAAGGGGGACACAACAAAACCATTAGGTGGTGTGGAGACGGTGTTGATGTGACTTCATTATTTTCCTTTTCTTCTTTATCAGCATTATAATACAAGGCCTTGTCATCGTCGTCAGAAATTCTCATGCGAAACCAACTCAACATGAATTCTCCCATAGTCACCGGGTGGCGTGGCTTTTGATAATGGTGTGTTGTGATGACCCGATAGGTCATCTGTAAATTTAACATTCAATTCTGTGCTCTAAGACCTCGAATAGCACCATTTAGCATTTCTTGACTTGCGTGCATAGTCCAAAAATTTATCTGGAAAGTTTTTATGTGAAAAATGGATTAAAATGTGAAATAGTGCTTTAAAACGCACATAAGTTGGCTTCGGTCAATGTTTTGAGAAAACGGACTCAGATTAGTATTTTGACAGTTCTGGTAGATCCGTATCGTAATTTAAGACTTGGGCGTATACCCGGAATTTAAATTGGAGGTCCCCGGCTTCAGTTATCGCCATTTATTGAAAATTGGAAGTTTGAAAGCTTAAAGATTTTAAAATTTGATCACAAGTTGACTTTTATTGATATCAGGGTCGAAATCTGATTTTGAAAATTTGAATAGGTCCATATTGTCATTTATGACTTGTGTACAAAATTTGAGGTCAATCGGACTTGATTTGATAGGTTTCGGCATTGACTGTAGAAGTTGAAAGTTTTTAGTTTCATTAGGCTTGAATTGGGGTATGATTCGTGTTTTTAGCATTGTTTGATGTGATTTGAGGCTTCAATAAAGTTCGTATGATGTTTTAGGACTTGTTGGTGTATTTGGTTGAGGTCCCGGGGGCCTCGGGTATGTTTTGGGGTGAGTTTTGAACGAGTTTGGGCATTTCGGCACTCTGATGATGTTCTGGGAACAGTTGGAGTGCGGGGGTGATAAGCAGGGATTTTAACCTATTATTTGCTCTCTTTAACTTGTGTTTTAGGCCAAAAATGCTTGAAGGTATTCTTGAAAACTAATGAAATATGCTTGCTTGCAGGAATTGTTCAAAATGAGACAAAGGAATCAAAATCAATTCACAAAGGAATCAAAAGTTGAACAAAAACCAAGGCTGGACAAAGAGGTCTGAAGTGCAGACCGCACAAATATTGTGCGGCCGCGAAAGCCATGATGCGGCCACGATCATAATTATGTGGTCCACAAGAGGGAGATTCAGACAGTGTGATTTTGGGATAAATGATGAGCACGGACCGCACCAGAAATGTGCTGTCGCGAAAGTCCCTGTGCGGCCGCAATAGAAATTATGCGGACTGCGATGACTGAGATTCAGAGAGCTGACAACTTGAGCAAAAGAGAAACGTACGGACTGCACCAGAATTGTGCGGCTGTGATCGAAATTATGCGGTCCGCGAGATGATGAATCAGAGAGTTGATATCAAGCCAAACTCAAGCAAACGCGAACCGCATCACTTTTATGCAGCTGCATAATTTGGAGCGCGACCGCACTTAGAATTACGCGGTCCACGAAAGTTCAGCTCAACCCGGATCCAAAAGAGAAGAACGCGGACCGTATCATAATTACGCGGCCGGGAAAGCAAGAGTGTAGCCGCACTCAGAATTACGCGGCCGTACAACCTCTGCAGGGGCATTTGTGTCAAATATTTTCAGCTTAGTATAAATAGAACCTTTTGTCATTTTTAGGGGATGTTATGTTTTGTATGAGCACCTGAGACGACTGACTTTTCTGTTTTCGAAAATTTTGTACTAGATTCACTTCTTAACATTAGATTTTCATTCCATAAATTAATATTATGGATTTTACCTTCATTTCATCTTTAATTTCTATTATTTCCATGAGTAGCTAAACCCATAGCTAGGGTTGTGACCCAACCCTAATGTGGGTATTTAATGGGTATTTGATTTTAGGGCTTGAATGTGAATGAGTTAGTGATATTTAGCCTAGTTCTTGCTAGAACACAAGAATTAATGGTTAGAAACATTGATTCATGCCTTTATGACTTAGTCTCTACTTGAGAAAGAGGGACTAAGTCGAGAAAAACTAGGCTAACAAGGAATTGTGGTGAACTCAAGAAATTAATAGCCCCAACTAAAGGGTTAAACCGAGAGATAGTAATACCCATCTTGAGCTAATATCACTTGATTTGCTTGAATACCCATTTGGACTTGAGAAAGCCAAATTGGGCAAAATCACTCAAACTACTGAGAGGTATAGAGTAAGTACCCGGGTGTGATAGCTATATTAAAATCCCAACTAATCAAGATTGCCCTAGATTTTGTTACCCGTTAGATATCCACCTAGGTAGAAGTCACTACCCTAGTCTCTTTAAACATTTGAAAAATAACAACAAAAATATTGTCCTTAGTTTCAATTATTGTAATCTTTAGAGTAAGTTAGAGGTAGAAATCAAACCCAAACTTGTAAAGGTGTAATTAGATTCAAAACCCGCATCTAGCTTAGATATAAACCTGATTCCAAACATTAACTCCCTGTGGATTCGATCCCGGCCTAGTTGGTTTAAAACTACATCGACCACCCTCGCTACTCAATAGTAGTGTAGGCTTGGACCTGATCAATTTTTGGCGCCATTACTGGGGAGTTAAATGGATTTATCTATATATCTAGGTATTTGTGTGTTTTGTCTTTCTTTCCTTCCGAGTCACTAATTTTGTTTGTGAATTGCTTTTAGGTACAAAATGGCCCTTAACAGCGATCCCCTCAAAAATTTACCATTGGGGGAGGAGATAGATGATGATCAAGTGGATAAGGTTCATCCCGAGCCTCAAGTAAACAGGAGAGGACGACCGCCTCACGATAATATCCCAAACCCTCCCCCATCTCCACCAAGAGCAGCGCACCAAGTGTTGTCGAATGAGGGCTATGCAAGTGCAATAGTCCTGCCCCGGATTAGAGCGGGCAACTTCCAAATTACCAACGTGATGCTTAAACTGCTTGAGCAGCGGGGTTTCTTCACCGGAGCTCCACACCAAAATTCCTACAAGCATCTCAAGGGTTTCGTCGATACTTGTTGGGGGAGCAAGAAAACAAATGTCACCGAGGATGCACTGCGGTTAAGGTTGTTTCCCTTTTCTCCACGGGGAAAATCTTTGGACTGGTTAGAGAGATTGCCCAATCATTTCATCCAAACTTGGGATGAGTTGGCCAAGAAGTTCATTGCCAAAGACTTCTCTTTGGGGAACATGGATACACTAAGGGATGAAATTTTAGCTTTCAAACAAGAGCCTAATGAGCCATTGCACGAGATTTGGGAAAGATATCGCACCATGGTCAAAGAATGCCCGAACAATGATATGACCGAGGCCATGATCCAACAGACCTTCTATAGGGGGATCAACACAATAAATCAGTGTGTGGTAAATCAACTCGCTGGTGGTAACTTCATGAACACGCCTTATTCTGAAGCTTGTGAAATCTTGGATGAGATGGCGGCCACTTCTTCGGCGTGGCAAAGTAGAGCCAATGTTCCTCATGGTGACCCAAATGTTATTCACCTACACAAGGAGCTACATGTTCATAGGCAAGCTATTGCGGAGTTGACAACCACCATGAACCAATTGGCCAAGGCTCAACTTTAACAGGTTCAAGGGTCAAAACAGGTGAATGTTATGGAAGGGGTGAACATGATGGTAAAC
>AWOL01S0069067.1:3133-25092 GCA_000715115.1 Nicotiana otophora
AGGGGGGGGAGGGCATCACCCTCTAATAGTTACAAGGAAATTACTTCGTACCGACAGGGTCTCGATATGTAAATTTTGTAAGGGTCAAACGGTCGAATGAACCATGCCCATGTAGATTACTCGAGTCCTAATGGCAAACATGTACGCATGTTAATCTATTAATAAAATATTTTTCCTTGCCAAAAATTTCATGCCTTAGAGAAATCTTTACTTTACAATGTCGTACTTATGATCTATTATGGAAACTGGCTTAAGGGCCGGTCACAACTAAAGTTCGAACAATTGACCCCGCAGTCGGGGACTGCCGTCCAAATAATCGACATGATCGAATTACTAAAACCTCGAGATCGTAAGACCTTAAAAAGTCAACCCTCGATTTTATAGGCCACGGCCACCCCACTCGGGGACTGAGTTCGAAATATCATAGGGGAACAAGCCCAAAAGGCGAATCCCAAGCTAAAAGCTACGGCCAAATTAACACGGTTCGGAGACTTCCGATTTCTGTTATAAAACAGGCCTTCGAATATTCATATAAGCCGGTTAAAAAGGTTACCCTCAGCTGAATTACTAAGGGTCTCGATAATATCGACCCTCGAAAACCCTAATGGGTACAAATTCGTTCGAACTCTCGAATAAATTCTTTATTTTATGCTAAGGCATTACGAAACAAAGGGTCTCAATAATATTGACCCTTGAAAACCCTAATGGGTACAGAATTGTTCGGACTCTCGAGAAAACCCCTTATTTCATGCTAAGGTACAACAGATTTTATATGATTAAACAATAAACTTTTCAAGCCGAAAAGGGGGAGAAAGCTATTCTTTTTACTATGGCCGTATCGGCCTAATTCAAGACCCTAAGGGACATTTTATTTTTGAGTTCAAGAAATCATCCTCACTCAATTACAACCTAAGGATTACCCTACTCCGAGTTCGAGCAAGTACTCACACGATTAAGACTACACTAGTCCGGCTTCGATCAAGTTGCCTAAGCCTCGAGCTTATGAGCAAAGTTTTCATAAAGTATGAATGAAAATGAATTTTCATGAGGCGGTAAATTGAATAAAGACAAGTCAAAGAGAAAAAATATATTTTATATATACGAAGATATTTACAAGGACTGATCAGGGTCCCATACAAAAAAAAAAGAAAAAGAAAAAGCCTAAGATTCCTAATTTTCCTCAGGGGCAGCTTCTTCTCCATCGAGGTCCTCCCTATTCTCAGACCCACTCTTACTTCCATCATCATCATCATCATCGGAAGAGGCCAGCGCTCCAGCATCAGATTCATGCTCTCTAACGTTTACTATCTCGTCGGTAAGATCGAAACCTCAAGCGTGGATCTCCTCGAGGGTTTCCCTCCGAGATTGGCATTTGGTGACTTCAGCAATCCAATATGCTTGAGTTCGAGCGGTCTTGGCTGCCTCTCTCACTTGGACTTGAGCGGCTTCAGCATCATCCCGGTAGACGGTCACGATCGCATCTACCTCGGCCTTTGACTTTTCGGCTTCAGATTTGGCTTTTGCAAGTTCGGAAGCCAACCGAGCCTCGAGCTCCTCTATTTTATTTGCATGGGCCGAGTTCTTCTTCTTCATGCCTCGAAGTTGCCTTTCGACCGATGACAATTGGGCTCGAGCAGTCTCTTTTTCTGCAGCAAAACGGTCCATACCTTCTTTCCACCCCAAGGTCTCCGCCTTCATCATGTTGACCTCCTCGCGGAACTGTTCGATCCTCTCGACCTTCTGCTGCAGTTGTGAGATTGAAATTAGCCACCGTTCCTAAATCGAGCCCATGAGCTTTAAAGATTTTCATTACCTTCTCGATCAGGCCGGTCTGATCTTTGTGAGTCGTGGCCAACTCGGCTCAGAGGTCCTTGATCTCTTCTTCTTTTTGCCCACCGAGAAGGTTGAGGGAATTCCTCTTCTCGATAAGCCTTTGAATGTCAGCCTCGCACCGACTCAGCTAAGCTCGAGATCGAAAAAATGCTTCCCGATGAAGCGCTGAGGCTTACGCAGAAAGAAAAAAAGAAGTTAGACATGAAGAGAAAAATGAACACAAGGGTAGTACTAACACGGGGAGTTAAGGCTTACCCAATTCAAAGCTTGTTGCGCTTCATTAAAAAGTCTCAATGCCTCGCCCGAGTCCTTTCTCGAGACCTCCAAGTCGCTCAAGCCAGTAGCATCTTCGTCCCTAGCAAAGTAATCATGGAAGGGGGACTACCTTCCGTGGGCTCCTTCGATGGAGGGGGTCTTCAAGTCCCGAGCCTCTTGAATCATCTCTTCAGAAAATGAGGGAGCAGCAGGGATGTAACACCCCGAAAAATTTCGAAGTACTTAAGTGTAAAGCCCGGTAAAATTTGCAAAGAAAATAATATTTTATTATGCCGGACTAGGCTTACGTGTTTAAGGATTGTAGAAATTCTTCGCGGCAAGCTTGCGAGCCGCGGCTCAGACTTTTTGGGTTGAACAATGCGCCGAAAAGTAAAGAAAAATGTTTGGCGGAAAAGTGAATTTATGCGGTCCATTATACGACCGCAGAACCACTCTGCGAACCGCATAATGGCCGCAGAGTGAGGCAATTAATTTGGTCAGTTGGAAGCAACTATGCGGTCGACTATGAGATAGCATAGTGACCGCATACACAGGCAGTTCTTTTGGCTATTTTGTAACCAAATATACGACCGATATGCGGTCATGCGATCACATACCTTGTTCCGGAGCTCCATTTTTGGGTTTTTAAAACCCGACCCTATTTCGTTAAATATACTCTTTGGGCCATTTTTGAGACATAATTTGATATTTTAGAGTGTGAGAGAGTGCCCTAGAGTGAGAAGGTGTTCTTCCATAAATTTTCTTCAATTCTTGCTCAAGTTTTGGAAGATTAAGAAGGGAAGCTTACTAGATCTTCATCCTAGAGGTAAAATTCTACATCCTAAACCCTAATTTTGAAATTTTCTGAAAATTGGTAACTAGCAAGATAAATTTCTGGGCATGAGAGTTGTTTATTTCACATGCATGTGTTATCAAAGGGTGTAGGAAGATTGTTGAGCTAAAAATGGTAAAGATTGGGTTGTGGGATGATGAAGTCCTTCATAAAAAGGACATTGAAACCTTATGCACACCTAGTGTTTGGTAAAATGCTCAAGAGATCTAGAACCATGATCATCTTCCTAATTTTGATTCAATTTGTTATATTTCTAAAATAGATTGAAGTTGCTAAGAATTCCGGAACGTTTTAGAGTGTAAGGAATCTCAAGTGAGGTATGTTGGCTAAACTCTTCTCTTAGAATTGAATCCCACGATATTCATGTAAATTATGTAAGTGCCGGGTGATTCATTATGAAATTGGCTATTCCGAGTAAGATTGGGTTGAACGATATATGTTCTACAAGCATTACAAATGCTCTATTCATGTTATGCTACCAATTGAGAATGTGTTAAAATATGGGTTGTGCATTAATAATGTTTCGACTTTAAGTCAAGTTCAAATAAAGGCTATTATGCCAAATTTTGTGAAATATCTCTATGTGCATTAGACTCTAAATTGCTCACATGTGTACTACATACTTTGATTTGAATTGTGTTTGTTATTGATAACGAGGATGATATTTGAAATTTATAATGTGAGCATGAAATACTGAATATGGCCAACGTGCCAAGAATGATCTTATAATTATGTCCACTATTACCAATAAAATAAAAAGATGTGAAAGTATTATGAAATACGATGATTGATAGAAAAAGGTTGATGTCTCAAATAAGACGGCCTAGCCGATCGGGTTGTGATCGGACACCATGCCGCACACATGGTGGTGATTGTGCTGGAAATTATAATTGAAATGGTAATTGTGGTTAATGTCCCTAATGGATAGCCTAGCCGATCGGGTCGTGATCAGATTCCGTGTTAAAGACGGTGGTATTGATATTGAGAGAAATTATGGTTAATGTCTCTAATGAGATGGCCTAGCTGATCGGGTCATGATCGGACTCCGTGCTAAGAGTACGGTGGTACCGGTATTATGAATAATGGTATTGTGGACAATGGTATATCGATACTAAAAATCTCCCAATGTGAGATATGAAAATTAATTTGAACATTGTCTTGATCCTAAATTGAGGTTTGATGTTGATTAAGTCTTTCATTGATATTATCATAATCTTATTTGTATTATTTGTCATTCTATTGAGAGGGTGTTTAGTTATACATACTAATGCTATTAGACGGTACTAACGTCCTTTTTGCCGGGGGCACTGCATCTTTAAATGGATGCAGGTGGTTCCACAGCAGGAGATATTGATCAGTGATAGCAATGCACCTTTTTCCCAGCTGACTTGGTGATCCCCACTTTATTCTGGGGTCATAAAGCTTTTGTACTTTGTGTATTCTGTTGAGGTATAGCCGGAGCCTTGTTGCCAGCATTATCATTGCACTCTTCTTTATATATAGAGGCTCCGTAGACATAGTGTGGGTTATGTATTGGTGTTGGGGAAAGACAAACTATGTTATGTTATGGATGTATTACTTGTCCATTTGAGACTTTAAAAATGATAAAACTATTGGAAATGAATTGGTATTGTAGACATGAACACATTTTCGTCTAATTAATGATAATATGTATTTTCTTTATTCATGGATGAGTTTGGGTAGAATGAAATCTAACAGGCTTGCTCGGTCGGGTTCACTCGGTTGAGCGCCGGTCGCGCTCTTCGGTTTTAGGGCGTGACAGGGGAGCCTCCAATTTCTATCGCCCCAAGTAGATCACTTGGGGCATTCTCTCCATCTCGAGGGGCCTCGAGACCAGCCCCTATAGCCGTACTTTCCGTTGACTCGTTATGGTGGGAGGTATCTTCAATCCTCGATGACTCGCGGACTTCGCCCAAGTCTCATCCTGAGACCCCCTCATCTCGAGATGGAGTCTCGGCAGCCTTCACCGATTCAGTGGCCTTTCGAGCCTCGGTGCTTATTCCTACTCGGGCCACCAGCCCAGAGTCGTCTTCTTCCTCTTGTTCATCTTCCTCTCTTAGACGCCGAACAAAGTCTTCGGTTAGAAGGATGATGTTCTTCTTCGGCTTACGATCCCTTCTTCTTCTTAGGTTCTGGATCCTTGGAGGATGAGGTCTTTTTCCTCTTTTTATCCTTCGCCAGTTTCGGTGCCAGGATCGAAGTCTCCTTCTCACCAGATAGGGGCATCATGACAGCATCTATACCAAGGCCTGTATGAAAGGAAATTAAGTAAGAAATGCTTTAACAAAATCATCAATGACGTGGAAAAGGGGCTTACCATGATTTTTGGCCTCCCATCGGCCCTTTGATAAATCACGCCATGAGCGCTCGGCATACGTAGAGGTCGAGGCCAGGTCCCGAACCTAGCTCTCAAGGTTAGGAATTGTACCGGGCATCCAAGCGACTTCTACATCACGGAAAAGGATATCGATGAGAAGAAGCAAAGGAGCAAAAAAATAAATAGGAATTAACAGTGGGATTGCACTTATGCTTCATATTCCATTTCTAGGGAAATGGCATCTTCTCGGCCGGGATTAGGTCGGAAGTCCTCACTCGAACGAACCGGCCCATCTAGCCTCGATCCTTGTCATCATCTATGCTCGAGAACAACACCTTTGTAGTCCACCGCTGAAGTTTTATTAACCCGCCTCGATAGAGGCGAGGGCTGTACAACCTGATGAGGTGGTCGAGGGTGAAAGGCATCTTGCTCACGAAAAATCGGAGCAGAATAACAATCTGCCAAAATGAGGGATGGATTTGACCTAGGGTTATTTGATACTTGCGGTAGAAATCGACGATAATGGCATTGAGGGGGCCCAACGTGAAAGGGTAAGTGTAAATACTCAGAAACTCTTCCACGTGGGTAGTGATGTCTTCCTCGGGGGCTAGAATCACCACCTATTTGCCTTTTCAGTTGTAGTCTTTCTTCACCTGCTTAAGGAAGCTCCTAGTTATCGAGCATATATACCTCAACATTGGCTCGCAACGACCAGAGACCGACGAAGTTTTGTCGATCTTAAAAGTCGGAAGTGAGGACGCACCCTCCGGGAACACACTCCTCAGGGCACGACTCCACCGGTGTTTTGTCGCCGGCCGACCGCGATGAAGAAGCGTTTTCCTTTTGAGGAACAGTTTTGACGATTTCGCCATTTGGATTTGAAGTTAAAAATAGATGGAGATCATAAGATTTGGTGTTCTAAGAAGAGGTTAGCAGTAAAAATCATAGATTTGCAAATAAAGAACTTAGAAGATGTAAAAATCTTTGGAGATTAGAAAAAGGTTGAAGGTAAAGTTTGAAAGAGTGTAAAAATAGGCCTATTTATGGGATTCACGGCGACGGTTCAAGGGCACTAGTGGCCGACCACCAACTGATATACATTAATAACTTGGAGAACTGTACCGGCGGTACGTTTCGGTCACTTCCGTCGCTTATGTCACGACGGTGACGTCATGGCAGGTCGAGGTAAAAATCGAAGGCTCAATTCGTTTCTTGTCATTACATTCTAAAAAACGAGGGGACTATCTGTATACGGTTAAAACCAAGCCCATCCAATTTTTCTATCTGACCGGGACCAGGGAATTGCATCGAAGGTCGGCCCGTAGTGGATCAGACCAAGGTACGAGGACAAGGTACCAAGTTCAGGATTCGAGGTACATGTCGAGATCGAGGCCAGCAGCGATCGAGACCGAATGAGACAGGCATCGAGCAAGATCTAAGATAACATAATAACGGAAAGGCAAAATATCCGTGATTGGTCGAAGATCATGGCGAAAATCTCGGAACGGATCAAATCAGTAACGGTTAATTAGCTAATCATGGGATTTTCTTCTGTAATTAGAGTTATACCATAAGTAGAATTCCCCTACTATATAAAGGAGAGTATTAAACATTTGTAAGAGATATATTGTTCTCGCATAAAAATGCCAATATAACGCTCTCTCTTTAGCTTATACTCTCTTATTCATCAGCTTGCTTTATTTTTAACTGTTTTGATATCAATTAGTTCGAGGGCACTCTAGCTCGAGGGTTGAATTCCGTTTCAACTCTGGTTCGCTTTACTTTATAGTTTATTTCTGTTATTAATCTTCATAATTATCAATTGGTATTAAATGAAATCACGAGCCCTTAGAACCATATTATAAGTTTAATTGTTATCCCATTTTAAGGGTAAACAATAATGGTCATATAACTATAATCTTTTTTCACCAAAGTCATATAATTATATTTTTTCACACAAAAATTATAAAGCTTTCACTAACTCACACAAAAATCATAGTGATTAAAAAAAATAAATTTCTGATAATAGTTTCTTATTCCACATTTATTTTTATTTTCAGTCTAATAAAATAATAACCTAATTAAAATAGAAATGACCCAACCTAACCCGACCCAACACACATATATAAAAATTAAAATAATATTAAAAGTGAATCCTCCAAAATACGATACTTCTATCTTCTTCTTCTTCTTCTTCTTCTTCTTTTTTTTAAGATTTTCATTCAATACCCTTTTATTTCTTTCTCTTTTGTTTTGTCAGAATCTCATGCATTTCAAACTAAATTTTTTGGTGAAGGATTCACTTTCGTATTGTTTTACTTTATGTGTATGCGTATTGACTTGAGTCGGATTGGATAATTCCTGTTTTAAAGACGAAAAATTGATCGGTCTGTCGAAACTAATTTCATTCGCTAACCCCATATATATATATAATTGGGAGCTGCTAAAAATATATATAATTCCTATTTTAATTGGGTTATTATTTATTAGGGTGAAAATAAATAATAATAAAATGTAGAATAAGAAAATACTATTGAAAAGTTGTATTTTTCTGTCAATATGATTTTTTTGTGAGTAGCAAAAGTTTTATAATTTTTGTGTGAGAAAACATAATTTTGACAAGGTGGGTTGCTCTGATGGTAAGCACCATCCACTTCCAACCAAGAGGTTGTGGGTTCGAGTCACTCCAAGAGCAAAGGTGGAGAGTTCTTGGAGGGAAGGATGCCGAGGGTCTATTGGAAACAGCCTCTCTATCCCAGGGTAGGGGTAAGGTCTGCGTACACACTACCCTCCCCAGACCCCACTAGTGGGATTATACCAGGGTAGAGGTAAGGTCTGTGTATACACTAACCTCCCCAGACCCCACTAATGAGATTATACTGGGTTGTTGTTGTTATTGTTGTTGGTGCAAAAAAGTCATAGTAATACGATCATTGTTTAAATTTATCCTAAAAGTTCAAGACCCAACTTTCAAACTTACAGCACAAGCAGACAATGCAACAACATTAGTACAGTGACTGATTAAGTTGCCTTAAAAGCTCACTAATTTTAATGACAACAAGCAGTCACGTCAACCATGAGTTGCTTGTTTAATAACTCTTACATATAATATATAATAGAAATACGCCGTTTTAAATTTCTTAAACTAAACATTTGAACGAGCGTTTCACAATCATTGAACACAGCATAATCGAGCCATTCAAGAGGACATAGACTATCAGAAAAAATAATTATGTTTACGAGACGCAAATGGAAACAAAGACAATATAAACGAGATCAAAATATTCCTTTTCTTCTCTTTTTTCTCAGGTCAAACATTGCTTATTTGTAACACACTTCAAAATTATGACAAGAAAGTCAGTCCCGAACCGCAATGATATGTCGTAATAATATTTTATTCCCTTTCGGTCACCACTAACCTATATTGCGCTAAAGGAAAGAGTAATTTTCGTAGCCGAAGAGATCTTTACATAATTTTGCTATCACTAACTAAATCGACACTAATAATGGGTAATGGAGACTAATACTAAATAGTGTCAATTTTTACTAAGTCAATATTCCAAATAGCTTTTACATAATCAGAACCCAAGAAAAGGAAGTTGATGTATGAGTACTCTAATTAATTATTACTTGTCAAAGTGCTGATTAGGTCAAAGTAATACACAATCGGGACCAAATTATTATCCGCATGGGGGGGAAAAGATTTTCTTGATTATCGCTTCACATTTTTCTTCATAGCCCTAAAAGTATATAATAAAGGAGGGTTACTGGTAATGAAACCAGCATCCCAAATATAACCCTGCAAAAGAAGAGAATAAGCTCATTTCAAAAGGGTTAGAAATGCAAAAAAGAAGGAAACAACTAGTAGATATCCCTTTATTTCCAAAGAAATTACTATTATTCTCTCTATTTCAAAAAGAATGAATTTTTTAGTATTTGGGGAATCAAACAAGGTTTTTTCTTTAATCATGTATTGTAAAACAATATTAAATATTTTGAATTGTTAACTATATATTGTGATTTATAATACGTTTTTTGTAGTTTCTAAATGTGTATATTTTTATTTAAAAACTTAAAAAATCTATATTCGAATTCACATCGAAAATTAGTCAATTTGACACTCGTACTTCAAAAAGGTTCAAGCAAATTAAAATGGAGGGAGTATCACTTTTATATTCTCGTTGGTTAATCATACATAGTAGTATTAACTAAAGTTTGACCAAGAGTTTTCTTTCTTATATTTGATATGGAAAAGATGTCAACTTGTAGCTAGTAATTTGCATAGATCTCCAATTTACCAAATTTAGTTCCCAAAGGATGAATTTAAATTTACAGTGAAAATAATTTTAAATCTACCACAAAAAACGAGACACGACAATTAATTGATAGGAGAAAATGAGCGAAAAATATTGATACGTCAGAAGTGTTTCATTTAGTAGTATGAAATTTAAGAACTTATTGTAAATAATTTTTTTGTTTCTTTTATTTTTGTAAATATCAATTGAGATCAACTTACCCAGTACTTAGTATGTCGGGATGCAATCCATATTCTCTTGCGAAGACAAATGGAACAATTCCTTGGGGAAGAGCTGCCTGAATTTGACAGAAAATTGAGTTGTATTAGCGTTTTATAATGCAATGGTTATCTTAATTATTTATTTATACCTAGATATTAACGAAGTAGTTAAACTACTCTGGACCTGCTTATGCAAATAAGGGCGAGATAATAGAACACACACATATATATGTATTTTTTTTAAGGAGCAAAGGTATACATAATAAATTATATTTTTTCTCCCAGGGAAAACTGTTGCAATTGAAGGGGCTGCGCTACAAATATAAAAAGTGAAAATTCCCTATAATTTAAGCGACAATAAATAAATGTTTTGAGTTCATGCTCTGAAATGTTATACTAACAAACTTCAAAAATTATTAACAAGTGGAAGTCATCAACATTCCTCCCTATAATCATAAAAACAACCATGTAGCGTGAGCCACTACATATTAAATGTATATGTCCAAACTCTTATATCATACTAATTGTTTAAATTTTGATAACGCAATATGGTTCAACTAACTTAGAGAACGGAATTACACTTACCCGCACTAAGCTTTTATCCCAATATCAAATAATATAATTTTTAATGTTAGCAGTTAAAAATTAAAGAGAGTATAAATATCATTTAACCATGGTTAAGTGATAAACATATATATGAAAGATACCTGATGCAAATAAGTTTTTATCCTAGCTTAGCTATATCATCGTGTATTAAAGGGCAGCCACTAGGTCATGTTGCTCTAGTGGTGAGCACCCTCCACTTCCAACTAAGAAGTTGTGAGTTCGAGTCACCCCAAGAGTAAGGTGGAGAGTTTTTGGAGGGAGGGAGCCGGGGGTTTATTTGTTGTTGTTGTCGTCACTATGTCATGTTATTGAATCAAGATATATTGATTCAGAAAGTAAAATTTCATGTTGGAGTACTCTTTTGATCACCCTTTATATTGTTTGTTACCTGTACAATTGCAGTGTGAAGTCGAACTCCTTTAAGCCCAACAACAATAGAAGCAGCTGACATTACTAGAGGTCCACCTATAAATCTGATGGCCATTCCTATGGCTGCCATATTCGTGCCACACGCAATTATTCGTGGTTGAAGTGCCATGAACAACCCTACAATAGTACAATGTACCATAGCCATATTAAAATTAATATTCATTACTACATTTTATCGAATAGTTGTTCAAAAATGTAATTAAGTTCCAAGTATTAATCACAAAAAGAGTTGGGATATTCACGTAAATTTTTGTAATGTCACATACCTAAACTGAACATGGCCATCCCAAGACCTGCATCTGAAATTATTTTAATGGAATATTTCACCAAACTAGGCATCCCCACATTCCATCTGCTCAAAAAGTTAGGAAACTTTGTTATGATTCACTAGACAATAAAATAAAGCCGCGATCTCCTATGTAACAGTACTGGAAAATGACATGTCAAGGAAAGTTACACAACCTTTTCTTTTATGAAGATACTAAAGTTTAGTCCCTTTTATTTTTGGTTGCTATTTGACTTCTGAACAGGTAGAAGTAGAACCATCATTTAAACTTTGACATCATAGAAATTGAAAATGACCCTTTAGGGAATATAATGCCGACAAGCAATTTAACTTTAGAATAAGATTATCGTGTATTTGGTACCAAGGAAAATGTTAATCATAAAAAATGAGTAGTTTTATCATTTGTTTTTTTATGTTTGGTTGGTGAGTGAAAATAAAATCCGAAAAATATTTTTTAGTGTTTAGTTAATGAGTAGAACATACTTTTTTTCTGAAAAATATATGTTTTAGGTAAATAATATATGGGATAGGGGTGGGGGGTTTTTGGTGGTGGAGGTGGGGTGGGGGTGCACGGCTAGGGCTGGGTAAGAATAGGGTTGGAAAGGTCGAAAAAGAGTTTTGAAAAATATTTTTTCCTCCTCTTGGCAGGAAAAATATTTTCCTCCAATTGGAGGAAAATGAGTTTATGAGAAAAATATTTTTTAAAACATTTAAATAAACCAGATATGCAAAAATTAAAAATATTTTTCATACCAAACATACTCTATATTAAGCAAAAGTATTAAAATACACATAGAAAGTAATAAGTAGAATTTAGAGTAGTATTTAACGAACTCACTTGAAAGAGATGAGAGACCAGAGAAGTCCTAATATACTGGAGTAAGTATTTGGATTACGCGAAAGCTTTCTCCCAACCATAACTATAATGAGCCTTAGCATCACAAAAGCATTTGGCATTTCTTGTTTAATAATATTGGTACTTGCTAAATCTGCAGCTCCTCCTTGTATTGGAAAATTTGAGATATCTCTGAAGCTAATTTCCTTTTCTGGATTAATTAAGAAAATCATATGTAGATGTTAGTGATAGAAGGTATTTTAATCAAATTAACGTACACCATTGAAAAGACGAAGTGAGGTAAAAAAGAAAAAGGTGGGCAACAATGGAGTGGAGAGAGATCATCAAAAGTGTTTTATTAGTAGCAGATTGCAAGTGCGCTATCAAATAAGTCTCTCCATCAAAATACACGTGCTTTAAAGTAATGATATTGTCTATATATTGAAGTCTGATCCAATCATTATTTGCCCATTTAAGAGGAAATTATTTTGAGCAATTGTTGTCTCAATTTTTCTTTGACCTTTTTCTATTTTCTTTTTACTTATTGCGATATTTATGAAATTAAAACTAGATTGTATAGATTGCACTTTTTCAGGACAGACAAGTCCCTTTTAGGGAAAAACAAAAAGGACAAGTGACATGTGAAAAATCTGCCTCTACACTTGTATTGTTCAAGTAAGAAACTCTATCGTTTACAATTGGTAGAAGGGGCATAGATTCTTTTATCATTAGTATGAACTCGTTTTTTCAAAAAACAAATTTCTACTATTACAGCTGAAAATATTACTAGTAATTTAATTGAAGATTTTGACGGACCAACCAATTAAATTATAGAAACATACTAGGAATATTAATTGTTTCTGACATATAAATTCTACTAAAAATGTACTAAACAATATAAACAATTTGGTATAACTCGATATAATTAAAAGAGAAAACAGAGTAATAATTCTATAAGTATCAATTAATTTTGATTCATTTTAAGTATCAGACAATTTGTTCTATTGACAGGTCAGGTGGACAGAGAAAGAAAATATGACAATCAGAACGAGACAATATACATCTGAGGATATGGGGACAAGACTTTATTCTAGGCATGCAAATGAGAAAACAACCCATCTATGCTATATCTTGGCCAGTCAAAGAAACCCCTTCAATCTTGATTTGATAATACCTAAACGACATTCTTGGGATCACCATGCTTTATTTTTGCTTTGTACTACCTCTTTATCAATATTCGTCCGTCCTAAAATTAATTACTACTCCATAAAAGAGTTTAAGTACGGAGTTCAAGAATAAAATATCCAATACAAAATTGAGTATCGGTTTCATAATTTTTAATGCAACAAAAATTATATGAAATATACTCAAGGTCAATATTTTCCTAATTGAAACTATTTTTAATAATAAAAAGAAACTTTCACAAAATCCAAATATTATAGTTTTATCATTATCAATTCTCCTAGATCTTTTTTTTTTTAATTTTATCTTTTTGAAGTAATCACGTGGTTATATACTTTTTTCCAAGAAATAGTACTAGTAATTTGTTTTTCCTAATTATCACAGTCACTTTTTAGATCAAAGTTATTACCCCTATATACTTTTAATTATTATACAAGGTTTAAAGTTTTAAAAACTACGCAGAATATACTTTCATATCATGAATTAACATATTCTGGAAAAGGTATGAAGACTTTTTTTTTTTTTTTTATTACAGGAATATTATTGGTAATAAAGAGAGAGTATTAAAGGTAATAATCTGTACGACAAAACAACAAAGTCGGATACCAAAACAAATAACTATGTTGACAACTCAGTAGCGTACCTCCAACATCTCTGTATCCTTGTCTGTCTCCATTTAGACACTTCCCTGGCGATTCCCACGCCATTTTAGCAGATGGAGATGGCTGCCGGAACACCTTCCCCGCCACCGGAGACATTACCCACATTGGCGTATTTCCGGTTGTTGTCACTGTGGTCGTATCCAATTCATTGAAATTGGACGCCCTGGGCGTCGGCTGCAGCGAGTATGCGTCGGATGATGCGTAGCTCGACAGTCGAGGACTCGCTGCACGAATCCTGTTGAAACATAATATAGTTAAGTAATTAAAACTGTTCTATCACTAATAGTTAAAGTTTTAGATGAAATAATTGCATGGTATTAAAATTGGCAAAATTCCTCCAAAATCATAAAGTATTTCCATGTGTTTGATCTATGAAAAAGAATTAGGCACAAGTGAAGGAGTGTGTAGAGATATACCATATTAAATACACTTTTTGTCTCAATTTATGTCATGCATTTTATTTTTTTAATATGTCCTAAAAATAATGATGCCTGCAATATTTTGAAATAATTTAGTTTTAAAGTTTTCGTTTATTAGAATAATTTATAACCGCACAAATAGTTATAACTTCTTTTAGACTATAAATTTTAAAAAATTTTACTTCTTAAAATTTGTGCCTAGTCAAACTTAACTTAAAATATGACAAAAAGAGTAATTAAAAGTATACTCTTTTAAGTAGTATAACGTAAGCTTTCAAATGATCACACAATTCTAACAGTATACCCGACTCTTAAGTCGCCATGTCCAAATGGGATATCTCCATTCCGGAATTCATGTAAAGGTGTTGGCGTGTGAACAGAGAAGATTTCAGCATTGGAGAGATTGGATGCCCTTGGCGTGATTCCTATGGAGGATGAAAACCCAGACTCCGGCGCTGATGACGTTGATCGCCGGATACGGACGCGAATGCGGCCTTTACCGTCGACTTCCGACTCCGTACAAAGTGGGTTTCGGCCGTCTAGTGAGATAACATCATTGTCAATCTCGAACTTGGTTATGGCCGCAGCAGCATTGCCAGGATATTGATTTTTAATTAATATAGTGGCCGCTCTATATTCAAACAGGAATAATAGTAAAGTATACCTGCAAGATACCACCAAAAAAGTTTAAGAAATGGAACATGAATTTTCTACTCCTTTTACATCTAAATAAATGAAGAAATAAATAAGGAATAAAAGGGTCCGAAAGCAAAGATTACATGCATGCCCAAATGTGCTATAAAATTGTTACATTATATTGACACGAGGAACAAAGCTTATTTCAAGTACTAATAAAAGCATTCACTACAAATTCTTATGCTCACTTATTCAAGTATATGAAATTTTACCCCCCAAAAAAACAAATTTAGGAAAATAAAGAGGTAGAGAACATAAGTGGTGCTGGATTAGTATTACCAGATAATGCATTGAAGGACAACAAGCTGAACCATGAGATTTTGAGTGAAATCTCCATACATGGCATTGAGCAAAGGAATGCCCATGACCAAAGTGTTGGGCAAAGTTGAGACAGAGAAGAGAGTGATGAGCCAATCCAACTGCCCTTTACACATGGCCCAAAATGACAGCAACACAAGAACAAAAATCTTTGACAAAGTGTCAGCCAATATGAATTTCGTGTCCATTTGGTAAGGATTGTTCTGAGAGATGAAGTGGAAGGACAGCACCGGCACGGCGAATACAGCGACGAAACGGTTGATGCCGGAGCATTGCTCCGGCGAGAATATCTTCCACCATTTCACTGATCCATATGCTACCAGCATAGCAAAGTATAAAGGCACCATTGCACACATTACTTTGTAAAAATCATTTGCACCTATCATCTTCTCTCTCTCTCTAGTAAGGAGAAGGTGAAAGTGAAGAATGGTGAGGATATTTATTGAGTTTATATAGAATATTGAAGACTAAATTCCCTATTTTGAAACTTTGGATGTACGTTAAACGAGATTGTTACTGATAAGCAGTGGACTTAATTAATGGTTGGTAGATTGAATGATTAGTTCTTTAACATATGTAGGGAGAAATTTGACAAGGCGCAAATGTCTAATTTTGGACATTATCTTTTTTCTTAGATCTTTTTATTTTTTTTATTTTTTTTAGTTTCGAAGTTGAACGTCTAGTTGATGAGTCAAAAATAGTGCATTATAGCAGTGTGTAGAAATTGAAAAATATGTTATTCATTTGATTCTTGTGCTTATATATACTACTATACTAGGTGTTTAATTGTTTACATAATATACATGTGTTTGTGTGTATGTGGGAATTGAGGAAGTATGTCATTTATTACCCAAGTCAATAATTAAAAGCTTGTGTACTATGAGGATATTGTAGCTTTCCGTAATCATGCGCTTTAGATTCCTCTAATCCTTTCATTGTTTTCTGGTCGTGCATTTTGCTGAAATTAATTAGCAGCGAAATAACTCATCATGAAACTTAAATCATGTAACCTCCACTGTGCTTCATTCATGAATAGTAGCTTTTCTAATTAAAAGACATTCTGGCCGACAAGCTGAAGTTATATCAAAACTATACTTTGAGACAAGATTACAGTAGTAATTAATTAAAATAGTATTTTTATCCAATAGTATAAGCCTTGACACGCACTTCAACATGGTAAAATAAGAAGTATTGAGGTCTCTAGACGGGTAAAATCGAATTCGAGATTGACCGAGCATCCACCGTGACAATTTGGGATCGAGAGATGGTGATAGAATCCCGGAGATCGGTTCCTACCTTACCAAATTAGCCATCGGAACCACCAAACGTGCCTTCGAGTTTATCGAGGTCATAACTGATCCCGGTCATAACGGTCTCAAGGAATATATTGCCAGCTTATCCGACAGGGGTCCGAAATTCCCGCAACTAACCGGGCATTACGGCGGAAATCACGGAACATGCCAAAACAGGGACCAACGGTCAACAAATCAAGGATCTTTTTACCTTTTATGGAATAATAGAATAATACCTTAAAAGTGGGTTCCTCTAATATAAAAAAAGGGGCCTCACAATTCATGAAACACATGGTAACATACACTCATAAGCAATACATTACCGTTATCCCCTAAATTCTTATTCTTTGGTATCTTGGTGTCAACCGAAGTACATTCAATTCAATGGTGGTCAACTTTCCTAGGCTGAAATTATCCAATTCGTATGGTTTGCAGTTAATTTATCGTTATCTATTTCAATTGCAATCTAATTTATTGTTCATTATCAAGTTAATCCGTATATTCTTTAAACCAGTAGCAAATTCAATTGTTATCCGATTTTGAGGGTAAACAGTTTGGCGCGCATCGTGGGGCTAAGGATAATAGCGGCAATTTGATATTAATCATCATAACACACCCCATTTTACACTTGTTCTTTGAGGTGTTTCTGATTTCAGGTCAGGATCGAAATGTCAAACCCACAGTCTGTCCCTCTAAACATAGACACAGAATCCGGCCACCACGGCAGCAACAACAATGCAGCGATCGGTAACAAGGCAACACCGGTCGATCTTGGTAGAATCCCGATAGTGGTTCCCATCGACAATTGTTCGCATATGGCCATCGACAAAGACCAGCCTACCGACCTCGAAAATAGCATGTGCAGGGAAGTGCTTTCGATTGCCCAAAACACTCACGACGGTGAAAATAATGGGATCAACCTGCGTATGATCTTCGAAATACTACTGGCTCAACAAACGGCGATAGCTCAATTGCAGAACCAAGGTCGAACACTGAGCAAAAATGAACCTGAGCTCCCCCGGGAAGCCATCCGTAGAAACGAACCAATCTCGAAAAAAACGAGCGAAAGTGAATCGGGGACTAACCCCAAAATCCTGAAATTGCTCGAAGAATTGACGAAATGGATAGAAATAGGGGAAAAGAAAATCGAAACCAATGATAAAAAGTTGGAAACCTAAAATTCCAGGGTCGACCAAATCCCAGGAGCACCTCCGATATTGAAGGGCCTAGATTCCAAGAAATTTATTCAAAGGCCTTTTCCCTTGAGCGCGGCTCTGAAGCCGATCCCCAAAAAGTTCCGCATGCCCAAAATCCCTAAGGACAACGGAACGACCGACCCAAACGAGTATGTAACCTCTTATACATGCGCCATCAAAGGGAACGACTTGGAAGATGATGAGATCGAGTCTGTCTTGTTGAAAAAATTCGAAGAGACCCTGTAAAAGGGAGCTATGATATGGTACCACAACCTTCCTCCTAATTCTGTTGACTCGTTTGCTATGCTTGCAGATTCCTTCGTAAAAGCACATGCCAGTGCTATAAAGGTCGAGACCAGGAAGTCAGACCTTTTTAAAGTAAAACAGTGGGATAGTGAGATGCTCAGAGAGTTCGTTTCTCGATTTCAGATAGAACAAATGGATTTGCCCCCGATCGCGGACGATTGGGCCGTTCAGGCTTTCACCCAAGGACTCAACATTCGAAGCTTATTGGCTTCACAGCAGTTGAAACAGAACTTGGTAGAATATCCATCCATCACTTAGACCGACGTTCACAACCGGTATTAATCAAAAATCAGGGTCGAGGATGACCAACTTGGGATCCCTTCCGGATCCGTACACCCCGTCAGGATCACCGACCGAGTCAAGAGAGACACCGATCACGAACCTAGATCAAACCGGGATCGGTATCAACCATACGTAGGGACCGGAGAAGCAGTGGGTCCGGGCGAAACCCTATGAGAAATGAAAGAAGGAATGACCGAGGACAAAACAACCGAGGACTCATGAGTGATAAGTGGAAATTTTGACTGCCTATTAGCGCCTTTTAGCTTTTGTTTTAGTCCAAAAGTGTCTAATTGTATTCCCGAAAACTGATGAAGTATGCTTACCTGCAGGAGTATTAAAAAATAAGCCACTACAATGAAATCCATCTCAAGGAGGAGTGATCTGAACAAGGACAAAAATCAGGCACAAAAGCTCAAGTGCGGACCGCAGATTTCTATCTACGGCCACAGAATGTGAAGAAAAATCAACAGAGCCCCAGTGCAAAGTACGGACCGCACAATTATTGTACGGCTGCAGAAGCTACGTAGGAGCCAAAGTTCAGAGAGTTTCATTTCAAGCTCAAGAAGAAATGCGGACCGCACAATAATTATGCGGCCGCAGAAACAGCTATGCGACTGCACTCAGAAAATATGCGGTCCGCAGAAGAGCCCAGTGCGGCTGCACCCAAAATTATGCGGACCGCAGAACATGAGATATGGGGCCGCAATCCAAAATTGTGCGGCCGCAGAATCAACTCCTGTCAAGATATTAAGGGAAGTGCGGACCGCACATATAATTATGCAGCCGCAGAACCTCCGAAAGGGAATTTTGTCCGAAAATTTCTGCTTTGTATAAATAGACTACTTTCACGAAATTAGGTCAAGTTTTGAAAATTAAAAGTCCTGTAGCCGTTTTTACTGGCCTCTTTAGGCAACTTTAGCTTACTTTGGTGATTTAACATTAGATTTTTAATCTTTTAATCATGCAATATGAGTTTTATCATCTTTTCTTCTTTATTTTCTTCTATACCCATTATGAGTAGCTAGATTTCTAACTAGGGTTGTGACCCAACCCTAGTGTGTGAACCTAATGGGTGTTTGATTTATGGCTTGTTTATGGTTGGATGTTTATTATTTAGCCTTGTTCTTGCCTTTAATTGTAGAATTAATGGTTGCAAATATTAGTTTATTCCTATTTGACATGGTCTCTACTTGAGAAAGAGAGACTTAGTCTAGGAAAACTTGACTAACAAAAATTTGGGATATAATCAAGAGATTGATAGTCCCAATTAAAGGGTTGAACCTAGAGATAGTAAAATCCGACTTGAGCATTTTATCAACTGTTTCATTCAATACCCATTTGGACTTGAGAAAGCCAAATTGGTCAAAATCACTCTCTCACCGAGGGGTATTGAGTGGGTATTTGAGTGTTTATTACTATAATACACCCCGACCAATAAAACAAGCTTTAAAGTTTACAACCCGTTAGGCAAAGACATAGGTAAAGGTCATACTCCTATGAATTTTTATATATTTAAAAACCATCCAAAAACAATATTCTCTAGTTTTTTATCTTTAGAATTGTAATCCTTAATGCAATTTTAGAAATAAAAACAAAACCATATTTGTGAAAGTGCAACCAAGATACTTCACGTACTTTATCCAAATATATACCACTAATCCCATCTCAGCTCCGTCTGGATTCGATCCCGACTCCTTGTTGGGTATTATTATTGCAATCGACCGTTTCACAACCCTGAATAGAGGTGTGATTTGGACGAGATCGATTTTTGGCGTCGTTGCCGGTGTGATGACCCAAAATATCATCTTTAAATTTAATAATTAATTTTATATTCTAAGACCTCAAAAAGTATTATTTATCATTCTTCGACTTGCGTGCATAGTCCGTAAAATTTTTCGGAAAGTTTTCAGGTAAAAAATAAATTAAAATGTGAATTAGAGCTTTAAAACTCAACTGAGTTGACTTTGGTCAACATTTTGAGTAAACGGACTTGGATCAGTGTTGTGATAGTTCCAGTAGGTCCGTATCGTGATTTGGGACTTAGGCGTATGCCCGGAATCAAATTCCGAGGTCCCTAGCCCGAGATATGGAATTTTGATGAAAAATTAAAAGTTTAAGTTCAAATAGTGTCCGGATGACAAATTATATGCAAACAACCCCGGAATAGAATTTTGATGATTCCAACAGCTCCGTATGATGATTTTGGACTTAGGAGCATTATCGGAATTTTATTTGGAAGTCCGTAGTGAAATTAGGCTTGAAATGCCAAAAGTTGAATTTTTGGGAAGTTTGACCGGGGGGTTGATTTTTTGATATCGAGGTCAGAATCTGATTCTGGAAATTGAAATAGGTCTGTTATGTCATTTATGATTTGTGTGCAAAATTTGAAGCCATTCTGAATTGATTTGATATGTTTCGGCACAAGATATAGAATTTGAAAGTTCAAAGTTTATAGATTTTGATTTGAGGTGCGATTAGTCGTTTTGATGTTGTTTGATGTGGTTTGAATCCTCGACTAAGTTCGTATTATATTTTGGGACATGTTGGAATAATTGGTTAAGGTCCCGAGGGTCTCGGGTGGATTTCGGAAGGTAAACGGAATGGATTTCGGACAAAGAAGGTTGCTGAAAATTTGCAGAAATATTTGGTGCGTGGAGCCAATTTTAGAAGCTTATATCTCGTAATTCATAAGGAATCGGAATATTGTCAAAACATGAAAGTTGTAGTTGTTCGTTTCTCATTTCCAGAAAGTTAAACCATTTATTATTTGGACATTTGTATAGAAAGTTATGATGGATTTAATGAAGGCTCGTAGAACAGTTTCGCCAGAAATTCTGATGCATGGAGCCGACTTTGGAAGCTTATATCTCGCAATTCGTAAGGGATCAGAATATTTGCAAAACATGAAAGTTGTAGTCGGTTGATTCTAGTTTTGAGAAAGTTAAACCATTCATCATTTGGACATTTGTACATAAAGTTATGATCAATTTAAGTAAGGCTAGTAGAGCACTTTCTGGTGGACTTTTAGTGACGAAAAATGGACTTTTAGTGACGGATTGGCAGAAACTTAAAGACCAAAAATGGTCATTTCATTCATTTCGTTTTGGATTTTTGGAGCACGGTACTCGGGCGATTTTTGGGTGATTTTCACGGGAAAACATTGGGGTAAGTGTTCCTTATCCTATATTGATTATATTTCATGATTCTATACTCATTTACATCATGAATTCGTGAATTTATGGAACAAAAATCAAGATTTTTGCAAAATCTTCCAAAAACGAAAATTTAAGATTTGGAGGTCGAGTTGTTATCGGATTTTGGTAAAATTAGTATGGGTGGACTCGTAATTGAATGGGTTGTCGGATTTTATAAGTTTTGCCGGATTCCGAGATGTGGGCCCCACGGGCAAATTTTGAGCTAATTTCGGATTTTAATGAAAATNAAATGGGTTGTCGGATTTTGTAAGTTTTGCCGGATTCCGATATGTGGACCCCACGGGCAAATTTTGAGTTAATTTCGGATTTTATTAAAAAAGATGTAATATTTTCTTATGAAATTGATTTCTATAATTTTTGTTCACTGTATCGAATTGATTATGACTAGATACGAGTCGATCGGAGTCGAAAAATCGAGGAAAAAACATAATACTTGATTA
>AWOL01S0069076.1:4560-28476 GCA_000715115.1 Nicotiana otophora
CCGGATATCGACTTATATGTAAATGACCCCAGAATGGAATTTTGATGATTCAAATAGCTACGTATAGTAATTTTGGACTTAGGAGCGTGTCCGAAAAATTATTTGAAAGTCCGTAGTGGAATTTGGCTTGAAATGGCGAAAATTGAAGTTTTCGAGAAGTTTGACCAGGGAGTTGACTTTTTGGTATTGGGGTCGGAATCCAATTCTGAAACTTTTTATAGCACTGTTATATCATTATGACTTGTGTGCAAAATTTGAAGTCATTCCGGATTGATTTGATGTGTTTCGCCACAAGATATAAAATTTGAAAGTTCAAAGTTCATAGATTTTGATTTGAGGTGCGATTCGATGTTTTGATGTTGTTTAATGTGATTTGAGGCCTTGAGTATGTCTGTGTTATGTTATAAAACTTGTTGGTATATTTGAACGGGATCCTGAGTGGCTCGGTGAGTTTCGGGGTGAGTTTTGAGCGATGTCCGGGTATTTCGGCACTCAAATGTTGCTCTCGAACTTTTGTATTAGTGCGGACCGTAGAGGACAAGTGCGGACCACAGAGGATAAGTGCGAACCACATAATTTTGAGTGCAGCCAAACTCTAGAGAAAAAGTGCGGACCGCACAATTTTGTGTGTGGCCGCACTGCAGGGGTTCTGCAGGTTCGATGGTCCGACTTCGGAGGCTTATATCCTTTAATCCACAATGAATTTGGAGATAATTCCAAATCGAAAGTTGTATCCCTTTGAATCTAGTTTCCAGAAAGGTGTAGCACGAGTCATTTGGACATTTGTACAGAAATTTATGAGCATTTTACTGAAGCCCGGTAAGCCGTCACAGTGAAGTGCGGCCGCACTCAAAATTGTGCGGCCGCAGAATTTGAAAATGTGCGGCAGCACTTGAAAATGTGCGGACCACGCATTGGGAGATCAGACATGGTACTATATAACCAAGGGTTAGGTTATTATTTCACATTTGAACTTTGGGAGCTCGGTTTGTGGCGATTGTTTGCAGGATTTTCAAGACATTAATCTGGGTAAGTGATTCTAACTCGGATTTGGTTAACATACATGAATATATTATTGTTTTCATCATTCAATTAGTAGTTTGAGATGGAAATTTGGGAAAAATTGTAGAAATTTCATAAAATGAATTTTTGGGATTTGAATGTCGATTCAAAGTCGGATTTGAGTGAAACTAGTATGGTTGGACTTATAATTGAACGGGTTGTCGGATTTTGTGAGTTTTTTCGAATTATGAGACGTGGGTCTCACAGGCGATTTTTGAGTTATATTTTGGATTTTGTGGGAAAATATTAGTATTTTGATGTGGAATTAATTCCTATAATTGTGTGAACTGAATCAAATTTATTGTGGCTAGATTCGAGTCGTTCAAAAGTTGATACGTGCATAATGGGATTTCTGGAGCATTGTTTAGCTTGCTCGACATTGGATTCGTCTTGTTCGAGGTAAGTAACTCTTCTAATCATGGAGCTTAAGGTATGAACCCTGATTATACGTGTTGTGTATTTGGTGTTGAGGTGGCGCACATGCTAGGTGACGGGTGTGTGGGCGTGTACCGTGTGAACTGTGACTCTATTAATTATGTGGTACTGTGTACTTACCTAAACTTATCTGAAATCATAAAAATCTCTACGTACTAGAGCTATTGAGTTGTGATCCATATTAGAAACTATTTCTAGGCTACATGCTTATACTGTTGGGACCCATTGAGGCCGTTACTGATGTTTAGTTGTTTGCTTACATTGCAATTTCATACTCAGTCATATTCATTCATTACATATCATATCTCAGTTTCTGTTGTTATTCATTGATACATCGTATTATCATTTTCGGGCTAGTTTCATGACATTGTGAGCCCGTGAGAGAGAGACTGGAGAGATTGATGACTGAGTGAGGCCGAGGGCTAGACTGTGAGGATAATTATTTGGGATCGGGCTACACGCCGCAGTAGGCCATATTGGCTTTACATATATTATTATTATGTGGATCGGGGCTGTCTGCCTGCAGCAGGCCTTATAGGCTTTATTGTTATAGGATTGGACTACACGCCACAATAGTCCATATCGGCTTTATATAGCACTTGGGCTGAAGGAGCCTCTCCGGAGTCTGCACACACCCCCAATGAGCGTGGTTGATATTATTGAGGGATGGATCTTCCCTGGAGATGAATCTTGTTTGAAGCATTATATACCTGGAGATGGATCTTCTCCACGAGCTGGATTGGACCTACTCGGTACTGAGTGACTGATGATCAGTTGATGTGTATATTCGGGGATGAATCTTCCCTTGGCCGAATTAGCCATATACAGTACCGATTGATTGAGCATGATGAGTGGAATATGTGAGACAATGAGATTGAGTATTCTGAGAGTGCGAGTATATGAGTTCATCTCTGAGATACATTGCATTGATATGCACACATGACACACATGCATACAAATGTATTTTTCCTCATGTTGTACGGTATCATGTCATTCATGACTTCTCACACATATTGGCATATGAGCATAGTGATACATTTGTTTTATACTGGTTATCTGGAAAGAAAATGAGACATCTTAATTATCATTGAAAGGATTTTGGGAAAATTACTGTTTTCAAACTTATTCATATTTTTGGCAACTTCGGTAAACGATTTGGGTTTTCACTTATGTACTTGAAAGGATGAACTACTTTTAGAAATCATGATTTAAGCTGAACATTTTATCTCTGAGTTACTTTTTGTATTACTTGCTTTTATGTTGTTATGAACTGTTGTTGGCTATGGGAGTTGAGCAATGACCTTGGTACAAGCTCGTCACTACTTTCAACCTAAGGTTAGGTTTGTTACTTATTGAGTACATGGGGTCAGTTATGCTCATACTACACTGCTGCACCTTGTGTACAGATGTTGGTTGTTGATGTTGTTGTGTTCGTTGGGAGCTGGATCCGAAGATGTACCTGTGTTCCGGTTGTAGCTGCCTCTTGTTCATGGTAGCCTTAGATTCATAAAACTTTGTTTATGTACTTTTCAAACAGATGATGTATTTATTTCATACCAGCTTTATAAACTCTATTCTTAGAAGCTCATAATTTGTACTACCAGTCCTTGGGGAAGGTATTAGATTTAGATATTTTTTTTACTTAATTGTCTTGTTAAATCACGTTGGAATTGTATAATGGATAGTTGGCTTACCTAACGGGTTGGGTTAGGTGCCATCATGACTAGTTGAATTTTGGGTCGTGACAAGGTGGTATCGGAGCTCTAGGTTCATAGGTTCTACAAGTCATGATCAAATGTCTAGTAGAGTCTTGCAGATTGGTATGATGACGTCCATACTTATCTTCGAGAGGCTATATAACATTTAGGGAAATTTCTCATCTTTCTTTCCTTATCGTGCGAAATTCATTCAGCTTGAAATATAACTCTTTGAATTCCTTCCATGCATTCGTATGCGCACATGAGCGCTCGGTATCAGTTGTGTATCGCCGGCTTGTGATTCTATGAACGAGGTTTGAGATGTGTATTCTGTGTTCTGGTGATGGGCCAGTATGGAGGACTTGAGGCCAGGGTTAGACCGCAACTTAAGATCGGTAGCTTCAGTTGTAAGTTGTACACTTGGACTCATATGTCTGGTAATGTCCCTACGATTGGAATTACTGGCACGATGAGCGGTGGAATGTCTTTGTGATGAGTATGATGTAACTGCGGGATGTGTTAAGATGAATTGAATATGATGAGAAGTGTTTCCTTGAAATGTAAAGGAAGGCCGTTGGCTTGCTTGATTTTCATTTTGATATGACGTACAGTCTCGAGTGTGAATGTTTTGAAGGATCTATCACGTTGTTAAATTTTGGGACAAATTAAATTCTCATGTCTGGTTAATGAGTTTGGACTCAGAAAGATTATGTGATTTCATAGCAATTGTAAATGCGAAAGGGCATAACAAGATACAGGTGGATTATCCCCTACGGAGTAATCTATGTAGGTGTGTTCCAATAACAAGATACCAATTTGAGATTTGAATTTGAATCTGGCTGAGAAAGTCGACATGAGTGTCAAGAGAATGAATGCGTGCTTAGCGGATGATTTGGGGGTATTTTTATGGTTGGCGGTGTATGAGCTTGAGAAGAATTTTCATTGAACTGACTGCAGTCTCATGACAGTAATACAGTATATGTATTGTTAGTTATCGTGTGTTTTAATCTATGGCTTTGATCCAAGAGGGGGATCCTGCTATTGACAATTCAATTCATGGTTATATGTTAAATTTTAGTTTTGGGTTTGAGGCATACTGGTGGATTAGGTATGGCTTGCAGAGGTTGAGATCGAGAATGACTCGAGTACTGGAATTCCTAAATGAGGGTTATATTGCGCTTTATGAGTATAAGAAAATCATGGGATGGGTGAGTTGTTATTCATGAATAATGTAGTGCGCACGGAGTATGAATTTTATCTGCAGTGTTAAGGCAAGATTACCTCTTTGAGTGGTGTTGTGCTAATAGGGCACGTGTCTTCCAGCCTATTTGGGCGGTGCAATTTAAATTTGAGCAAAGTGGGTGACTCTCGAGAAGGTAATAGTGGATTCAAAAATTTATAAGTGGCAATTGAAAATTTTTCAGATTCATATATTGCTAGAATCAGTTATTTATATTGGATGGTGTCGAGACTTGCGGTAATTCTGTATGACTATGGATTCTACATTTTGAGTATAAGAAAAGGGAAGAAGAACAATTTTAAATTCACATAAGGTAATTTCAACATGGGTATTTCGGTTGTGGTATTTATATGGGTAATTATGATGTGGTGAGTCTCTACAGATATTTTGGTGGCAATATTCTTGAGTTTTGGTGACTTACGTGGTTTGGTCGAGTTAGAGGAATTTAGTTCTAATAGCTTGGTTATGTGTAGATGTATTTCAAAGTGTTCTTGATGGTTTCTACCATGGTTTGAACTGGATATTGTCTACTGGTGTGGGAAACGTGTCGTGTATTATGATTTTCTTCTGGAAGGAAACAAGAGGGAGGTTTACAACTAACTGGGTATGTATTTTGCTTGTGACTCGGAGTGTTAATGAGGTTCTCATGTTTTCATTGGATGGCCTAATAGAGGTTTTGCGTAGAGTGAGATTGGGATTTGCATGTGCAAGTATACGATTCAATTTCAAAAATGAAGGTCATGAGTTTACGGAGCACATTCGATTTCAGATATTGACACTAATGGTATTACCTGATAATAGTGTACATTTAGAAGGGCACACTGTGTTTTGACTTACGGATGTTTCATTGGTATTGCGGTATTCGTCTGGTTGATTGACTGCTGATATTCAAATTTTTGCTATGTGGCACAAGAGATATAGAAGTATTCCTCGTGGGATGATCGTGCATGAAAGATGTGTTAGTCATTCTAGTGATGGAGTTGGGATCAGTTATGGTGATTCATGTGCTCGATGAATTTGGAGACTAGGAGTTCTCAGAAGCATATTGTTTCGGGTTGCGGCCTGTTTGAGGTGAGTATTTTATTTAAACTCAGTGGAGGCACTAGTTGCGTTAATTATTTGTGATAGTTACGCGCTATAAGTATGCATATAAGTGAGGTTTGATCCAATGTGCGGGCATCGGGGCAAGTATTTATACTCGAAAGAATGCTTAGGCTATGATATGCCTAGAGTTGATTGTTAAGCGTTAAGTTATAACATTTCTCGTGTTCTTACCTTTGTTGAGAATTATCTAGGCTACATTTGAGGTTACAAAGAGGCTAATTCCCTGAATAAACGGGGTAATTACTATTTCTGCGTTAAATTGCCGATTTGAAGTGTGATAGCAGACTTTGCACATTCTTACACTATGGCGAGTTATTTATACCAGTCCAAGAGCATGAGAATCTTATTTCATTATCATATACAAGTGTACTTGTTTAATTGCTCATGTACGATATGCTGGGACTGGAGGCCTGTGACTATGTGTAGCGACACGGCCGATCATTCTGCGTGTATTAGCCCTGATCCCCTATTTTCTTCTTGCCCTGTGTTTGTTTCTGCTTATGTGACTTTTCGGGAAGTTTTGTTTTTGGTTTTGGAGTGTTTTAGGACACTTAGTCCCTAAAACAAAAGCTTAAGTCTTAGGATTTTGACCGTAGTTGGAACTAGGTGAAGATGACTCCGGAATGGAGTTTTGCCAGTTCCGTTAGCTCCATTTGGTGATTTTGGACCTTAGGAGTGTGTCCGAAATGTGATTTGGAGGTCCGTAGTAGAATTAGACTTGAATTGGCGAAAGTTAGAATTTTGGCAAATTTGGTCGGCAGTGGAAAATTTGATATCGGGGTCGGATTTGATTTCCGGAAATTGGAGTAGGTTTGTGGTATCATTTAAAAGATGTGTACAAAATTTGAGGTCAATCGGATGTGGTTTGATAGGTTTCGGCGTCGTTTGTGGAATTTGAAAGTTTAGAAGTTCTTTAGGCTTGAATCCGGGTGTAATCTATCTTTTGATGTTGTTTTGGGGGTTATATGACTAGTTGGTATGTTTGGTTGAGGTCCTGGGGGCCTCGGGTTGATTTCGGGAGATTAACAGACTTGATTTTGGGTTGATGAAGCAACTGAAGTGTTGCTGCTACTGGTGTAACAGCACATGCGGAGTGGGCACCGCAGGTGAGAGCCCGAAGAAGAGGGGAAGGAACCGCAGAAGCGGCCAAGGACGAGTTGAGCAGAGGTTGCAGGTGCGAAGATGTTCCTGCACATGCGATGGCCGCAGAAACGGGCATGTGGGCACATGAGCGAGAGCGAGCCGCAAGTGCGATGAGTTTCCCGCACCTGTGATAGGCGCAGATGCAGTCCTTGGATTGCAGAAGTGGAGGCAGCACGTAAGTGACTTCCGCAGGAGCGGGAATGTTTCCGCAGAAGCGGCCCTGCAAGTGCGGATAAATGGTTGCAGGTGAGAAAAGTCTAGGAAGAAGGTTTGAAAGCAAGGGTTCGCGATTTTAGTCTTATTTCAACATTTTGGACTTGGACTTAGATGATTTTGGAGAAGATTTTCGCGGTTATTATTGAGGTAAGTTTCTTGTACTCGTTTTGGATCATAAAACTTGTTTCCACACTAATTTGCCCGCCTAATTAGTGAGATTGTGAAGTGTAATTTGGGGGTTTAGGGCTTGAGAATTGGAGAGTGGGTTTTGGGGGATCTGGATGACCAAATGGTGTCGGATTTTGATACATTTGGTATGGGTATACTCGTGAGTGAATGGGCTTTCGGGTTTTGTGATTTTTGCCGGATGTTGAGGCGTAGGCCAGGGGCCTAGGGCCCGGGTTGAGCCTATTTCGGATTTTGGCTTACAATTTTGTGTTTTTCTTGTGGAATTAATTCTTTTAGCCTATATTAATTATATCGTACTGCTTGTGGTTAGATTCAGGGCGTTTGGAGATTGATTCGAGGGGAAAAGGCATTATGGAATAGGATTTTGTGCGATTTAAGGTAAATAATAGTTTTAAATCTGGTCCTGAGGGTATGAAACCCCGAATTATCAGATTATGTGACTATTTTGGAGGTGACACACATGCTAGGTGACGGACGTGTGGGCGTGAACCGTAGGAATTGGAACTTGGTCTATTATGTGAAACTATAAAGTTGAATAACTTGTTGCTAGTTATATGCTCTCCTGCGTTATAGAAATTTGACTGCAAATCATGTTAGAAATCGTGGTTATGCTATGTGATGGTACTGTTGGGACCCATAGAGGTCGCGTACTTGTTGAATTACTTGCTAATTGTTGTCTTTTACTCAGTCATGGTTTTACTTGCATATCATATGTCAACATCGTTTTGATTCTTGTTGATACACTATGCTATCTTTTTTTGGGCCGATCTTTGTGATTTTCGAGAGCCCGAGAGACTAGAGAGGTTGATGACTGAGTGAGGCCGAGGGCCTGCCTGTGAGGTATTGATACTACGGCACGTGAGTTGTCCGTGCAGCACGTGATTTGTCCATGCGGATCCACATATTGATACTATAGCACGTGTGTTGTCCGTGCAACACATGAGTTGTCCGTGCGGATATAGTTCTTGGGCTGAAAGGAGCCCCTCCGGAGCCTGCACACCCCTAGTGAGCGTAGGTACCTATTGAGTGTGAGTACTGAGGGCTGAAAGCCGAGTGATTTGAGCTGTTGTGACGAGTTGAGTGACTGTTGCCCTGAGAGGTTGTACTTGTGTTTTTCTTTGTTGATGCACTTAGTTGCTATCTGTTATTGTTGTGAAATTCCAGAAAGATTCTATATCTGGATTATCTGAACTTTAACTGTATAAAACTGATTGGACTTAAACTGCCGGATGTGAAAGCATGTTTATTCTTTGATGGAATTATTGAAAATGAACTGTAATTGTATAGCTTGTCACTACCTTCTCAGTTCCTTATTTATTTATGTTACTTGATGAGTTGATTGTACTCATGCTACACCCTTCACTTCATGTGCAGATCCAGGTGTGTTTGATCACGGAGGTCGTTGAGTTCGAGCGTGATCGAGTACCGGAGACTATGAGGTAGCTGCCGGCGTCCGCAGACCTTGTCTCTCATTCTATGTTTTCTTTCTTTTCTATGTTGATACTTAGACACTGTTTTTATTAGACTGGATATCTAGATGCTCATGACTTGGTGACACCCTGATGTTTGGGGCTATCTTTTCGCATTTTATTTTGAATTCAACTTCGGTTTTTTGTAAACAATTCCGGTATGAAAAAGCTTTGAATTATCCTTTTTATGAAATATTGAAGTATTTTGAAAGGTCGACTTGCCTAGTACCATCGATAGGCGCCATCACGACAGGTTAGAGTTTTGGTTCGTGACAAGTTGGTACCAGAGCCTAGGTTACATAGGTCTCACGAGTCATGAGCAAGTTTAGTAGAGTCTTGCGGATCGATACGGAGACGTCTGTACTTATCTTCGAGGGGCTTCCGAACCCTTAGGAAATTTCATATTCTTGAATCTTGTCGTGCGAATCTTTTAATTCTGGTAACTAAATTTCTATTGTTTTAATTCTCTCACAGATTGTGAGGACATGTACTACCGGGCAGGATGGACAGCCACCGGTACCACCAGTCAGGGTCGCGAGAGGCCGAGGTTGTGGAAGGGGCTGCGGTAGGGGAAGAGGTGTAGCTTGCACCGCAGCTAGGGTAGCACCTGCAGATCCGCCAGTTGCCCCAGTTCAGGAGCAGGCTCCAGTTGTGGATGATCCTGTGGGACCAGCTCAGGAACCACCCGTGCCCATTGTGATTCCAGGCCTTCAGGAGGCCTTAGCTCAGATTCTAACCGTGTGTACCGGTCTTGCTCAGCTGGTCTTTGTTCTAGCTGCAACAACCACTTCTCAGGATAGGGAAGGTGCTCAGACTCCTGCCGCCCGCACACCAGAGCAGGTGGTACAGGGACTCCAGACATCGGGGGCACCACCAACCCAACCGGTTGCAGCTTCTTAGGACTATGTAGTTCTTGTCATGCCTGATGATGAGTAGCGTATATTGGAGAGGTTTGGGAGAGTCCAGACTCTATATTTTAGTGGTACCGAGGGAGAGGATGCACATAGCTTATTGGATCGGTGTCAGAGGATACTCCATACAACTGGTATTCTAGAGACCAGTGGGGTTTCATTCACTACTTTGTAGTTCTCCGGGGCTGCCTTCAGTTGGTGGGAGGCTTACGAGAGGCGTAGGCCGGTCGGCGCAGCACCCCTTACATGGAAGCAGTTCTCCGATCTATTCCTGGAGAAGTACGTGTCACAGTCCCACAGAGGAGCTGCGCAGGCAATTTGAGCAGCTTCATCAGAGTGATATGTCTGTGACGCAATATGAGATGAGATTTTCAGAGTTGGCCCGTCATGCTATCTGGTTGGTTCCCACAGACAGGGAGAGGATCAGGAGGTCCATAGATGGCCTCACTTTTCAGTTGTGATTACTTATGACTAGCAAGAGAGTTTCTAGTGCTACTTTTGATGAGGTTGTCGACATTGCTTGTCAGATTGAGATGGTTCGCAGCCAGGAGCGGGTCTAGAGGGTGGCCATGAGGCCTCGTGGTCAGGGTGGATTTAGCGGTGTTCCTTCTAGGGGTCAGTTCCACCACGGTAGAGGTCATCCTTTCAGGCATGCTCAGACGGCTCGCCCAATTCACCATGGTGCATCATCTGGCCATGGTTCACACAACCATCATCAGGGCTAGTCTTCATTTAGTGCCCTAGCAGTGCAGAGTTCTCACCCTGCCTTGTCAGCTTAGGTGTCTACGGGTAGTTCTTTGGGGCATCAGGAGCAGCAGTTCTGTTAGAGGAGGGGATATTTTGAGTGCGGAGATTTTGGTAATATTAAGAGAGATTGCCCTAGGTCGTTGGGTAGAACTTCACAATAGAGTTCTCGGCCGATGGAACCAGCACCAGCAGCTTCACCACCCGCCCAGCCAGCTAGGGTGGGGTTTAGTCAGCTAGGGGTCGCCCTAGAGGGGGAGGCCGATCAGGGGGCGGCCAGGCAAGTTTCTATGCTCTTCCTGCTAGACCAGATACCATTGCTTCAAATGCTATGATTACAGGTATTGTCTCAATTTGCCACAGGGATGCCTCTGTATTATTTGACCCTGGTTCCACTTATTCATATGTGTCTTCGTATTTCGCTCATTTTCTGGATATGCCCCGTGAGTCTCTAATTTTATCTGTTCATGTATCTAGTCCGGTGGGCGATACTATTATTGTAGATTGTGTATATCGTTCATATGGTGATGATTATTGGGGGTCTGGGGACTAGAGTAGATCTTTTGCTACTTAGTATGGTCGATTTTGATGTGATATTGGATATGGATTGGTTGTCTCCATGTCATGCTGTTTTAGATTGTCACGCTAAGACCATGACGTTAGCGATGCAGGGGTTACTGAGAGTTGAATGGAGCGGTTCTATAGATTATGTTCCCAGTAGAGTGATTTCATACTTGAAGGCTCAGCGGATGGTTGAGAAGGGTTGTCTATTCTATTTGACTTTTATGAGGGATGTTAGTGCAGAGGTCCCTGCTATTGATTTTGTTCCTATGGTGTGTGATTTCCCGGATGTGTTTCCTACAGACCTGCCGGGCATGCCGCCTGACAGGGACATTGACTTCGATATTAATTTGGTGTCGGGCACTAAGCCCATTTATTTTCCATAGTATCGTATGGCACCGGCGGAGTTGAAGGAGTTAAAGGAACAACTTCAGGAACTCCTTGATAAGGGGTTTATTCGGCCTAGAGTGTCACCTTGGGGTGCACCGGTACTATTTGTAAAAAAGAAGGATGATACTATGAGGATATGCATTGATTACAGGCAGTTGAACAAGGTCACAGTCAAGAACAAGTATCATTTGCCACGTATTGATGATCTATTTGACCAGTTTCAGGGAGCGAGGGTGTTCTCCAATATTGATTTGAGGTAATGGTATCACCAACTAAAGATTCAGAATTCGGATATTCTTAAGAAAATGTTTAGGACCCGATATGGCCATTATGAGTTTCTTGTGATGTCTTTTGGGCTGACCAATGCCCCAACAAGGTTCATGCATCTGATGAACAATGTGTTTCAGCCTTATTTTGACGCATTAGTTATTTGTTTCATTGATGATATCCTGTTGTACTCTGAAAGCCAGGAGGAGCATGACCAGCATCTGAGGATTGTGTTACAGCGGTTGAGGGAGGAGAAGCTTTATGCAAAGTTCTCCAAGTGTGAGTTTTGGCTCAGTTCAGTGGAATTCTTGGGACACGTGGTGTCTAGTGAGGGTATTCAAGTAGATCCAAAAAAGGTAGAGGCGGTTCAGAGTAGGCCCAGAACGTCCTCAGCCACGGAGATTCGGAGTTTTCTCGGATTGGCTGGTTATTACCATTGTTTTGTGGAGGTATTATCATCCATTGCATCACCCTTGACTAAATTGACCAAAAGGGTGCTCCATTCAGGTGGTCAGATGAGTGCGAGTAGAGCTTTCAAAAGCTCAAGACTGCTTTGACCACGACTCCAGTTCTAGTTCTGCCATCAGCTTCTGGTTCTTACATAGTGTATTGTGATGCCTCGCGAATCAGTATTGGGTGTGTTTTGATGCATGAGGGTAGCGTTATTGCTTATGCTTCGCGCCAGTTGAATACCCATGAGAAGAACTATCATGTCCATGATCTTGAGTTAGCAGTTATTGTTCACGCTGTGAAGATTTGGCAGCACTATTTGTACGGGATCCATTGTGAGATTTACACTGATCATTGGAGTTTGCAGCATATGTTTAAACAGAAGGATCTTAACTTGCATCAGCAGATATGATATCACTATTTTGTACCATACCGGGAAGGCCAATGTGGTGGCTGATGCCTTGAGTCACCGGAAGGAGAGTTTGGGGAGCTTAGCATATCTTCTAGCAGTAGAGAGGTCGTTAGCATTGGATGTTTAGGCCTTAGCTAGCCAAATTGTTAGATTGGATGTTTCTTAGCCGAGTCGAGTATTGGCTTGTGTGGTATCTCGACCTTCTCTTTATGATCGTATCAGGGAGCGTCAGTATGATGACTCCCATCTGCTTGTCCTTAAGGACACGGTCCAGCACAGTGATGCTAAAGAGGTCACTATCGGGGTTGACGGTGCATTAAGGATGCAGGGCAGGCTGTGTGTGCCCAATGTAGATGGTTTGCATGCGTGTATTCTCTAAGAGGCTCACGGTTTGCAGTATTCTATTCACTCGGGTGCCGCAAAGATGTATCGGGACTTGAGACAACACTACTGGTAGAGGAGAATGAAAAAAGACATAGTGGAGTATGTAGCTCGGTGCCTAAATTGCCAGCAGGTGAAATATGAGCATCAACGACCAGGTGGGTTGCTTCAGAAGTTAGAGATTCCAGAGTTGGGCTTCCACGGACTCAGCGAAAGTTTGATGGANGCTTCTACGGACTCAACGAAAGTTTGATGCAGTTTGGGTGATTGTGGATAGGCTGACCAAGTCAGCTCATTTCATTTCTGTGATGACTACTTATTCTTCCAAGCAACTGGGGTGCGCAGTTAACATCATGTTTTTGGAGGGACATGCAGCATGAGTTGGGGAATTGAGTGGAGTTGAGCACAACATTTAACCCTCAAACGGACGGACAGTCTGAGCGCACTATTCAGATATTAGAGGATATGCTCCGTACGTGTGTGATGGAGTTTGGATGTTTGTGGGATCAATTTTTTCATCTAGCTGAGTTTGCTTATAATAACAGTTACCAGTCGAGCATTTAGATGGCACCATATGAGGCTCTGTATGGTAGGCGGTGTAGGTCTCTGATGGGTTGGTTTGAGTCGGGCGAGGCTATATTATTGGGTACAAACTTGGTTCAAGATGCTCTGGAAAAGGTTATCGTGATTCAGGATAGACTACACACAGCCCAGTCCAGACAGAAGAGTTATGAAGATCGGAAGGTTCGCAATGTTGCATTCATGGTTGGGGAGGGGGTCTTGCTTCGAATTTTGCCTGTGAAGGTCGTTCCGAGGTTCGGGAAGAAGGGCAAGTTGAGCCCAAGGTTCATTGGTCTCTTTGAGGTGTTGCAGCGGGTTGGGGAGGTTGCTTATGAGCTTGCTTTACCTCCCAGTCTAGAAGGAGTTTACCCAGTATTCCATGTTTCTATGCTCCGAAAGTATCACGGCGATCCATCTCACGTGTTGGATTTCAGCTCAGTCCAGTTGGACAAGGATTTATCATATGTTGAGGAGCCAGTGGCGATCTTAGATAAGCAGGTTTGAAAGCCGAGGTCAAAGAATATTGCTTCTGTGAAGGTTCAGTGGAGGGCCAGCCGGTCGAGGAAGCGACTAGGGAGATCTAGCATGATATGCGCAACTGTTATCCTCATCTTTTCACCACTTCAGGTATGTCTCTATACTCGTTCGAGGATGAACGATTATTTTAAGAGATGGAGGAAGTAAGGACTCGGCCGTTCGTATTAAGTGTATTAGCCTCGATCTCTTATTTTATGCTTTCCCATGTCTATTTCTGCTTATGTGACTTGCCGGGAAGTTTTGTTTTTGGTTTTGGAGTGTTTTGGGATACTTAGTCCCTAAAACAGAAGCTTAAGTCCTAGGATTTTGACCGTAGTCAGAACTATGTGAAGACGACTCCGGAATGGAGTTCAGTCGGTTCTTTTTACTCCATTGGGTGATTTTGGACTTAGGAACGTGTCCGGAATGTGATTTGGAGGTCCGTAGTAGAATTATGCTTGAATTGGCGAAGTTGGAATTTTGGCGAATTTGGTCGGCAGTGGAAATTTTGATATCGGGGTCGGATTTGATTTCTGGGAATTGGAGTAGGTTCGTGGTATCATTTAGGACCTGTGTGCAAAATGTGAGGTCAATTGGATGTGGTTTGATAGGTTTCGGCATCGTTTGTGGAATTTGGAAGTTTAAAAGTTCTTTAGGCTTGAATCCGGGTGTAATATGGGTTTTGATGTTTTGGGTGATTTGAAGGTTCGACTAAGTTTGCATTGGGTTATATGACTAGTTGGTATGTTTGGTTGAAGTCCCGAGGGCCTCGGGTTGATTTTGGGAGGTTAACCGACTTGATTTTGAGTTGATGACGCAGCTGAAGTGCCGCTACTACTGATGTAACCGCACCGCAGGTTAGAGCCCACAAAAGTAGGGAAGGAGCTGCAGAAGCGTCCAAGGACGAGTTGAGCAGAGGTCGCAGGTGCAAAGATGTTCCCGCATATGCGATGGCCGCAGAAGCGGGCAGGTGGGCGCAGGAGCGAGATCGAGCCGCAGGTGCGATGAGTTTCCTGCACCTGCAATAGGCGCAAATGGGGTCCTTGGATTGCAGAAACTGAGGCAGGGGGTAAGTGACTTCCCCAGGAGCGGGAATGTTTCCGCAGAAGCAGCCCCGCAGGTACGGATAAATGGCCGCAGGTGCGAAAAGTCTGGGCAGAAGGTTTAAACGCAAGGGTTCGCGATTTTAGTCTTATTTCAACATTTTGGACTCGGACTTAGACAATTTTGGAGAAGCTTTTCTAGGTGATTATTGAGTAAAGTTTCTTCTACTCGTTTTAGATCATAAAACATTTTCCTCCACTGATTTCCCCGCCTAATTAGTGAGATTTTGAAGTGAAATTTGGGGGTTTACAGCTTGAGAATTGGAGAGTGGGTTTTGGGGGATTTGGATGACCAAATGGTGTCTGCTTTTGATAACTTTGGTATGGTTAGACTCGTGAGTGAATGGGCTTTCAGGTTTTATGACTTTTTCCATATTTTGAGGCGTGGGCCCGGGGGCGGGTTGAGCCTATTTCGGATTTTGGTTTACAATTTTGTGTTTTTCTTGTGAAATTGATTCTTTTAGCCTATATTAATTATATCGTACTGCTCTTGGCTAGATTCGGGGCGTTTAGAGATTGATTCGAGGGGAAAAGGCATTGTGGAATAGCATTTTGCACGGTTTGATGTAAACAACAGTATTAAATCTGGTCTTAAGGGTATGAAACCCCGGATTATCGGATTATGTGAGTATTTTGGAGGCGACGCACATGCTAGGTGACGGGCGTGTGGGTGTGAACCGTAGGAATTGGGACCTGGTCCATTATGTGAAACTGTAAAGTTGAATAACTTTTTGCTAGCTATATGCTCTCATGTGTTATAGAAATTTGACTGCAAATCATGTTAGAAATCGTTCTTAGGCTATGTGATGGTACTGTTGGGACCCGCAGAGGTCGCGTACTTGCTAATTGTTGTCTTGTACTCAGTCATGGTTTTACTTGCATATCATATCTCAACCTCTTCTTGATTCTTGTTGATACACTATGTTATCTTTGTTTGGGCTGACCTTTGTAATTTTCGAGAGCCCGAGAGACTAGAGAGGTTGATGACTGAGTGAGGCCGAGTACCTGTCTGTGAGGTATTGATACTACGGCACATGAGTTTTCCGTGCAGCAAGTGAGTTGTCCGTGCGGATCCATATATTGATACTATAGCACGTGTGTTGTTCGTTCAACACGTGAGTTATCCGTGCGGATATAGTGTTTGGGATGAAAGGAGACCCTCCGGAGTCTGCACACCCCCAGTGAGCGCAGGTACCTACTGTGTGTGAGTACTGAGGGCTGAAAGCCGAGTGATTTGAGCTGTTGTGACGAGTTGAGTGACTGTTGCCCTAAGAGGTTGTACTTGTTTTTTTCTTTGTTGATGCACTTAGTTGCTATCTGTCATTTTTGTAAAATTCCAGAAAGATTCAATATCTGGATTATCTGAACTTTAACTATATAAAATTGATTGGACTTAAACTGCCGGATGTGAAAGCATGTTTATTCTTTGATGGAATTATTGAAAATGAATTGGAATTGTATATCTCGTCACTACCTTCTCAGTTCCTTATTTATTTCTGTTACTTGCTGAGTTGGTTGTACTCATGCTACACCCTGCACTTCATGTGCAGATCCAGGTGTGTGTGATTACGGAGGTCGTTGAGTTCGTGCGCAATTGAGTACCGGAGACTATGAGGTAGCTGCCGGCGTCCGCAGATCTTGTCTCACCTTCTATATTTTCTTTCTTTTCTGTATTGATACGTAGACACTGTTTTTATTAGACTGGATATCTATATGCTCATGACTTGGTGATACCCCGATGTTTGGGGCTATCTTTCCGCATTTTATTTTGAATTCAACTTCAACTTTTGTAAAGACTTCTGGTATGAAAAAGCTTTGAATTATCCTTTTTATTAAATATTGAAGTATTTTGAAAGGTCGGCTTGCCTAGTACCATCGATAGGCGCCATCACGATAGGTTAGAGTTTTGGGTCGTGACATCATGCCAGGCTATTCATATTATTGGCACGTGAGTTGTCTGTGACGTGTGTGGGAATTTTATTTCTATGATAATTTATCTGATTCATTAATTTCCTTCCTCTATAATTGTGCACATGCACCTACGGTTATCCTCTTCACGCAATTTGAGGAGTTGGTTGCAACATTGTGGTTGTGGTGGTGCTTGTTGAACTTGCAATACGATTCTCTTCCTTGAGACATCTCCCATATTTTTGGGTACACTAATTGCGCAGTTGTGACTGGAGTTATATTGATGTGGCGTGTTTGTGGGATAGTTGTATTTAATAATATAAGGTCATTGGACCAAGAATGGGTACTATCATGTTTGATTACAATATATTTGAAATGATAATATTGAAAGTCGGCTTAGCAAGTGATTATGGTCCTGGTTGGGGTGAGAGAGCTCCATGACTTGTTGATCTGATAAGGGGTCATGAGATTCCGCATGTTTCTTTCATTATCAGCAATACCCGATCGGTCGTTTTGAGTATTACAACCTCATTTCTCCATTTACTGCTCAATTTATGTTTTATAGTTGTTTTATGACTTACCGGGTTAATTAGTTCGGGTCCGGTGAGGTTTTGGAATGAATTGTAACACTTAGTTCCAAGGTTTAAAGCTTAAGTTAAATTAGTGACTGGATGTCGACTTATCACGTCATTCATGACTTCTCACACATATTGGCATATGAGCATAGTGATGCATTTGTTTACACTGGTTGTCTGAAAAGAAAATGAGACATCTTAATTATCATTGAAAGGATTTTGGGAAAATTACTGTTTTCAAACTTATTCATATTTTTTGCAACTTCGGTAACCGATTTGGGTTTTCACTGATGTACTTTATATTGTTATGAACTACTGTTGGTTATGAGAGTTGAACAATGACCTTGGTATAAGCTCGTCACTACTTTCAATCTAAGGTTAGGTTTGTTACTTATTGAGTACATGGGGTCGGTTGTACTCATACTACACTTCTAGACCTTGCATGTAGATGTTGATTACTGATGTTGATGTGTTCGTTGGGAGCTGGATCCGAAGATATACCTGCGTTCCGGTTGTAGCTGCCTCTTGTTCATGGTAGCCTTAGATTCATAAAACTCTGTTTATGTACTTTTCAAACAGATGATGTATTTAATTCATACCAGCTTTGTAAACTCTGTTCTTAGAAGCTCATGATTTGTACTACCAGTCCTTGAGGAATGTATAAGATTTAGATATTTTCTTTTACTTAGTTGTCTTGTTAAATCACATTGGAATTGGATAGTGGATAGTTGGCTTACCTAACGGGTTGGGTTAGGTGCCATCACGACTAGTTGGATTTTGGGTCGTGATATGCGTATATAACGCTGTAACCTTTTTCCATATCGCATATACATATTATATACATATATATGTGTGTGTGTATAACGCCATCTAGTTATGGGTCAATGTGCATTTATAAATGAATGCAATGCATGAGAAGTATGTCAATAAAATCTCTCGGAACGTCATAAGACCATTATGCCTCTGATTAATATCATGAAATAAACTTTATCAACTTACGTATTTTCTTAGACCCATGAACAGACGATAGAATAATAAGACATATGGGCAATCAAGAACATAGGAACCTCTAGTATTTCTATGAATAGAGTCATTTATGGAAGTTGTGCATTTGCTCGTTTTGTTTGTATCGTATAGATCATGCCAAAAAGAAAGAAGGGATAGCCTTAACATACCTGAGCCGATTCTCTTGACAATCCCTCTATCACACATCTATTGCGACAACATGTAACTGCTGATCGAAGTAGGGGAAAATGCGTATGATATTCTTGAGAAAGATTGTACCGTACTCCCTTAGAATTACGACTGCATGCTGCTATAATTCATACAAATTGTTGAGCTCCATTTTTTTACTTAGCAAATCGAAGCATCATACTTTAATAAGATTAGAAGATTTCTAAAGTTGTGAGCTCCATCCGTACTTGGTATATAGATACAAGCATCCTTCTTTGATTTTTGAGAAGTCTTATTATAAGGGTGGGGCCCACTTTGCAAGATGACTAAGCCACTAAACTCACCAACCAATTCTTAATTAACTAGTTAATATTTCATTAATCAGTTATCTACATAATTAAGAATTATCTCAAATTACTTAAAATACTACTCACTTTTAACATACCTTATACTCCTCACTATCGTGGTCATGTGGTACCTTGTATGGCACAAGTCCATAAATACGGGGTATTGTAGCTTAGACCGTATTTTATCCCAAAATGTCAAACTTCGACGAAACTCATTTTTTCGATTTGCTTACCCTCTCACCTTCACGAATTTACTCATCACTTATTTGAAATAGCATAATACTTATAACCTCAAAATAATCTCATTCCCGAGCTTACGTCAATTAACTTACGACAAAACTTTAACGTATGAAAATGCGGGATGTAACATGTCATTTTTGAGCTTTCCTCAATTTACTTATGGCATTCTTTCACATACGAAAACATGGGATGTAACATTTTTATTACATGAATATTATTTCAATCTTACTTTGTTAGATTTTTTATAAGTAAATATGTTTAGTAAAACTTAAAAACAAATTGACAAATATTTGATCTATTAAAATATTAATCTTATGGGAGAACTTTATTAGTAACACATGATAGCTATATTTTTAGTCGTCCAATAATAATTTTTCGTTGATGTACACTTTCAAGGTTAACCGGATTTAATAATTAAACAAAAAAAAATATGATACCTAAATAATGATATGTTCTATTTAATTTTAAATTATCGAAATACCACTTCAAATTCGAAAAATATATAAGAATTTAATAGATCTTGACACATGAATATGAAAGAACAAAAAGATTGACGCATTTCAATAACACTTGTTAAAAAAATGATCATACGGCCCATTATTTAAAGTTAATAAAAATGAAGCACTTTATATTCTATTAAATATTACATCCCATAAAAGAATCCCAAATATTTTTAGACATTTTTAAAAACAAATCTAGATAAAGTCTTAAAATTATATATTTATAATGTGTCGGTTTGGTTCGGATTTGTTTACTCAAAATCAAACCAAAACTAACCGGATCTTATAAATCTGTTTGATTTAACTTTTTAATTTGGTGCAGTTTTTTGGTTCGATTTGAATATACCTATGACGCGAGAAAGAATATACAAGAATATCTCATTCTCACATGACTAGCATTTACTTAATCTATATTATTATAAGAGTATGAATACAATGTCAGTTTACAAAAATAACCTTATAATAATAACTCATAATAAAATGACATAACCGAAATTCTAGATATTAGCCTTATAATCCTATTAGTTTTAGGACATAATACTAAACGTTAGGAATCCTACGTGATTACCTTTAGGATTCTTATTAGTATAATTACTTTCAAGCTGTCTAATTCATATAAAATTGAACAAGTAAATATCTTTAGTCATGTAATCCTATTACTTTTAGAATATACTTCTTAAAAATTCCTATTACCAATTTAATTTAAAAACGTATTATAATGTCCTATTACTAGTTTAATTTGAGAATGTATTAATTGTCCAAATCCATTTAGAAAATTGAGAGCATATATTATTATAAAATCATAAATACAATATTAATATATCAAAATAGCCCAAAATATTAAACGGAAGAACTCATAGGGAAATGACATAACTACAGTGACCTATTTTTTGGACTACAATACCTTCTATGCTAATTTTTAATATTTAAGATTTTAAAATTAATAAAATTTTATTTATTAAACTCTTATTAAAGATATATTTTTATATTATATTTATACTATTTTCCTAATCAAATAATATTTGTTTATCATTTTTTCGTCTAATATTGAAAATCACCCAATTATTACACAACAACTAAGAAAATATTTAAGAATATAAATGTGTGACAAAGAGAAAAAAAAATGGTTGGTAAGAGTCAATCCACTAATGATTCTACAAACATAAAGATTTAAAAGTAAAATGTCATATCAATCTTTTTCTCTTTGAAAATAAAATTGGATAAAATTATAATTAAGATTAAATATTCAAAACAAGAGATGAACTAATATTAAGATCTGAATCAGCATAGAATAAATTATTTTTTATGTTAAAATCAAATAATTAAATATTTTAATTAATTATTTAGCAAGAGAATCCAATTCAATTATTTTTTAAATTCATCATATGAGTAAAATTCTTATTCAAGTTAAAAACAATCTTAGGATACGTAAATTTATTCCATAAAAAGAGCATTAGAACATAAAGTAAAAGGTTAGTATATTATTATTATCAAAGCTAAATCCTAAACAAGAACAAGTTTTCAAGATTATATTATACAGAGTCGACTCTGGTATAACGGGATTATTCTTTGTAGATGCCTCCGGTGGAATCGAAATAATATTTCTATGTCATGCATTACTTGCAAATATCATATCAAGAGGCATGGCACTGTTAGCAATAATAGCAAGTGGTGTGCCAACAACGATTTTATTGTGAGACCACCTACTTTAGATTTGATATACCTCTTCAAACAACTTAAATAACCATCACAAATATATCAAAGCAGAGCAATGGTGCTAAATTTATAAGGAAAACAAAATTGATAATATGGGATGAAGCACTTATGGCTAAGTGTAAAACGATCGAAATAATTGCCCGGGGTTCTAGAGATATATTAGATATTAATGATCCATTTGGTGAAACATTAATGGTTTGGGAGGTGATTTCTGTCAAATACTACTAGTAGTTCCAAAACCGACAAAAGCAGAGACTGTAAAAGCTAGCTTGCCAAAGTTATACTTCTGGCCTCAAATGAAAAAGATTCAACTGACAAGAAATATAAAGTAAGAACATATCGAGTATTCAATGTCTTCTTGCTTCGTGTCAGAAACGAAGAAGAGCATCCAATAAAAGATGATTTGGTTATTCATGAACACTTGGTTATCAATCCCAATGGTAATAGTAGTGCATTTAATAAGAGAAATATTTTTTATCATTAGATTAAAACGCAATTTGTACAAATCGCATAATAGAATTAAAAAGATATCTTAGCTAGTAGAAATAAATATGTTGATCAACTAAATAAAAGGTTGATTGCAAAATTTTATCGTAAAAACAAAATGTTCCAGTTTTTGACTCAGCAGAAAATGATAGCAATAATTACTACCAAGAAGAATACTTAAATACTTTAATACCAAACGGCCTTCTACCATACATGTTTGTTGTCAAGTTTCTTATTTCTTACGTATGTTAGTGTCACTGTATATATAATAGACTAAGTTAAAATTGATCTTCCATTGTATATAGGTTAATTTTGAAGAAAAATATGCATGTCATGCTACTGAAAAACTTAGATACGTTGAATAGTTTATGTAATAGCACACAGATGATATATAGAAGTTTTGACAATAATGTCATATATGCAAAAATTATGATACTGGTTAATGTGCTTCTAAGTATATTCTTATCGCTAAATTAAGCTTTTGTCTTCCGAAAATAAAGAATATCCTTTTAAATTTGTGTGAAAATAATTTTTAGTATGTTTATGTTTTGAAAATATAATAAATAAAGTATAAAGACAAACATCCTAAATATTGGATTATAGTTACCGCAATATGTTTTCTTGCACGAACAACTGTATGTTTCACTTTCAAGAGAGATATCAAGATCGACAACAAGAGTTCTGGTTAAGGCAGAGCAACTAACGCATTAGGAGGAAATATACACAAAATAATATTATCCACAAAGAAGGGTTCGTTAAGATACCATCACATTAAATACTTTTAAACTATAATATATAATTACCCAACTAACATGGCAAAATTGATCATTTGTGTAAGTTTTGATAATGTCCTTTTATTTTAAATTCATATATTATGTTAATGTAATAGTAATATTTTTTGGCACTGTGATGACCCAAAAGATCATCTTATGTTTTAGAACACGAATCTGCGCTCTTAAGCCTTCAAAATCTCATTTTTACCCTCCTCAATTTGCGTGCGCAGTCCGGGCATATTTTCGGAAAGTTTTTGTGTTCAAAATTGATGAAAATAAGAATTTATGCCTTAAAAGTTGATTTTAGTTGACTTTGGTCAACATTATTGGTAAACGGGTCCGGATCCATGTTTTGACGGTCCCGCTGGGTCCGTATCAAATTATGGGACCTGGCCGTATGTCCGGAATCGAATTCGGAGGTCCATAGCTCAAGTTATGATTTTTTGATGAAAATTAAAAGTCTGAAAATTAATTAGTTTTAAGAATTGATTGATGTTTGGCATTGTTAGTGCCGGTTTCTATTCTGGTTCCGTAGCCCGGTACAAGTTTATTATGATATTCAAGACTTGTCTGTGAAATTTGGTGAGAAACAGAGTTGATTTGACGTGATTCAGACATTCAGTTGAGAACATATGAACTTTAAAGTATTTTTGAGAATTTCATTTGATTTGGTGCTAAATTTAGAGTTCTAGGTGTTATTTTGGCGATTTGATCGCGCGAGCAAATTCGTATGATATTTTTAGACTTGTGTGCATATTTGGTTTGGAGCCCCGAGGGCTCGGGTGAGTTTCGGATAGGCCACAGGATGTTTTGGACTTTTAAAATCTGGTATTCTGCTGCAGCAGATGTTCTGGCATGTCTTTCTTCGCATTCACGAAGGTACTCTCGCGAACGCGAAGAGTAAACTGGGCAGCTGAAGTTTTCTTCTTCGCGAACGCAAAGGCTTTGTCTCGAACACGAAGCGATGGGGGCGTTACTCTTCGCGAATGCGACCAGCTCCTCGCGAACGCGTAGTGTTAGGCACACCTAGAGGAGGGTTGGTCGTTCCTTCATCGCAAACGCGAGCAATGCCTCGCGAACGCGAAGTCCAGGGGGGAGTAGCCAATGCGAACGCGAGCAGGATCTTGCGAACGCGAAGGCTTGGCAGCCAGTACCCTTCGCGAATGCGACAGTGGCCTCGCGAACGCGATGCACACTGTCGCCCAATGCATAAAACAGAATCAAACACGAGTTTAAGCCACTTCTTCAATAATTTTCAAGAACCAAACGGGTAGAGGCGATTTGTAGGAGTCATTTTCTTCCCCAAAGTGTTGGTAAGTGATTCTAAACCATTTTCTTTCAATTACC
>AWOL01S0069107.1:0-11775 GCA_000715115.1 Nicotiana otophora
GTCCTGTGGATCTTTATGTCGCTCTACCCCAAAGACAGGAGGATGTAGTCTAGTCAATCTGTCTAATAGCTTCTGAGGATCAGCGGCTACAGCTGGCCTGAGCTCAGGTGTAGCTACTGCCACTGGTAGGGCTCCACCCACGGGTAGTGCATCCTGGGTCTGATATACATCAGCTGCCTGTCCATGAGCCTGTGCGGTAGGGGTCTATGCTCTCCCTCCCGCCTGAGTTGTTGCTGGGTCTGTCGGAAATAAACTAGCCTGAGTCATATTATCCATGAACCGCATCATACGACCCATAACATCCTGAAATCCCGGTACAGATGTGAAATCCACCGGAGCTGGCTCTGCCAAAGGCACCTCATCCTGTTCCTCAATAATGGGTTCTCTACTGGACCCATTGGCGGCATAACTGGAACAGTCCTGGGACGTCCTCACCCTCTATCATGGGCTGGAGCCCTCCCTCGGCATCGACCTCTGCCTCGGCCTCTAGCAACTGGGGGAGTAGCTCTTCCCTGGTCTGGAACCTCATTCGAGCGTGTTCTCACCATCTGTGAAAGAATAAGAAAAGGATATTTAGTATTACATCAATTGCACGATGGAATATGAAGAAAGGTAATTTCCTAACACCCTATAGCCTCTCGATGATAAGTACAGACGTCTCTGTACCGATCCGCAAGACTCTATTAGGTCTGCTCATAACTTGTGAGACCTACGTGAACCTAGTGCTCTGATACCATGTTGTCACGACCCAATTTCACCTATAGGTCGTGATGGAGCCCAACACTACAGCTAGGCAAGCCAACTTAATAAATTAAGCATATATTGACAAAATTTAAAAACAAGAAAAATAATAAAACCCAAATCCTACCATTGAGTGTGCCAAGACCTGGTGTCACAAGTGTATATCTAGTAGATTATACAAAACCTCAAATACTGTCTGAAATAAAAATAGACAGAATGAAAATACAAGAAGAGACACTAGTAGCTGCAGAACGGCTCAGAAAGTGCAGCTCACCACTATGCCCCTGGATAACGTGGGTGTAAGACAATAGGTCCCCCACTAGTACTTGCCTCAGGTCCTGCACAAAAAGTGCAGCAAGTGTAGTCTGAGTACGTAAATAACGTGTACCCAGTAATTATCAAGCCTAATCTCGAAGTGGTAGAGACGAGATGGCCGACTTTGANATGGGACCCACGTCTCGGAATCCGGCGAACGTTACGAAATATGAATACCCACTAAACCACGAGTCTACCCATACCAAAATCACTAAATTCCGATAACAATTCGGCCCTCAAATCCNTTAGAATATTTAATTCAACATGATTTACAAAATTTACAATAATTTATTAAAGTAGCGGAAATAACAAAATTCCTTCAAATGCAACAATTCTCAATATATTAATTAAATTCCTTAAATTCAAATAATTTCTAATTTATCAATTAATCTCATTTACAGGAATAACAAATTATTTCCTTAACAAGCAGGAATAATAATTCATTAAATTTCAAGAATTTTCCAATTTATCAATTAGCTTCGCAAGCTAAAACAACTATTAAAGTATCGTGTAATTATTATTATTAAGCACGATTTTTGCCGAGGACGTACGGCCCGATCCAGAGTGTCGTGTACACTGCCGAGGGACATGCGACATGACCCATAGATGCATCTATCCTGCCGAGGCGTTCGGCCCGCTCCACAAGAAAGGAAGATATTTTCTTATGTATCTCCGGAATGAGAGTATATTTGTTATAAGATAAATTCATGAGGAAGAACAATTTCTCTTAACAATTAATTAATTTAAANGGATTTGGATTATTTAATAAATATTGAGTTAAGAACATTTACCCCGTTGTTTTCTCTGAAAATCTCCCAAATATTGCCTAAATTCGAGCTCCAAATCGTTAAAAATCGAAGTCCCATTTTCAGAACTTAATCTCTTTGCCCAGTGATTTCTTCTACGTGATCGCAAACTTCCTCACACGATCGCGTAGCACAAATTTTACTTCCCAAACATTAACCCTACACGATCTCGGAATGTCTCACGCGATCGCGAAGCACAGTCTCCGCAAGCCTACACGATCATGAGCCTCCTCACGCGATCGCGAAGCATTAAGCGCGTGGTCAGCCTCTGCTTCGTTTCCTCTTCGCGAACGCAACCTTATCCACGCATTCGCATATCACAACTGAATCCAACCCAAGCGATCGAGGACTTGCCCACGCGATCGCATAGAATAAATTCTCATATGCGAAATTAAGCCTACGCGATCGCAACCCAATCCACGCGATCGCGTATAAGGAAATCAGAAGAAAATTTCCACGAGCTATCAGCAATGTTTAAAAAGCCAAAAATGATCCGTTAGCCGTCCAAAACTCACCCGAGCCCCTTGGAACCTCAACCAGTTATACTAAAAAGTCCTAAAACATCATACAAACTTAGTCGAAACCTCAAATCATATCAAACAATGCTAAAACCACGAATCATCCTCCAATTCAAGCTTAATGAAACTTAAAATTTTCAACTTCTTCATTCGATACCGAAACCTATCAAATCAAGTCTGATTGACTTCAAATTTTGCACACAAGTCATAAATGACATAACGGAGCTATAAAAAATTTCAGAACTGGATTCCGATTCCGATATCAAAAAATCAATTCCCCGGTCAAACTTCCAAACTTAAATTCCTATTTTAGCCATTTCAACCCTAATTTAACTACGGACTTCCAAATAAAATTCCGAACATGCTCCTAAGTCCAAAATCACCATACGGAGCTGTTGGAATAGTCAAAATTCTATTCCGGAGTCGTTTTCTCAAAATATTGACCGAAGTCAAACTTAGCACTTTAAGGCCAACTTAAGGAACCAAGTGTTCCGGTTTCAACCCAAACACTTCCAAATCCCGAACCAACTATCCCCGCAAGTCATAAATCATTAGAAGCACATACGGAAAATGTTGTTTTAGGGAAGGGGTTCTAAAAGATAAAATGACCGGTTGGGTTATTACAATTTCATTGCATTTTGGAATTTTGCTAAGATTTCTGGTTCTGGTGTTTCCGCATCTGCGGAAGAGTGGGCGCAGATGTGAGTCCGCAGATGCAGACAATTGGCCACAGAAGCATAGCAGGCTTGGCTGAAAGTCATCGCAGATGCGGAGGAGGAGTTGCACCTGCGAGTGCGTAGAAGCAAAACTTATTCCGCAGGTGCGGGGTTTGCTGGGCAAGGCTATTTTCCTAGAAGCGAAGTTTTTACCGCAGATGCGACAAATAGTTCGAAAATGCGGAATCGCTGGGGAAGAAGCTATATTATCGATAGCTTTGGTTCTTTCTTCATTTTGGGAGCTATGGAGCATAGATTGAGGTAATTCTTGAGGCAATTTTCACCATATGAATTAGGGTAAGTGTCCTCTACTCGGTTTTGGGTATATTTCATGAATCTACCTTTATTTTTGGTAATTGGATTGTGAACTTTATAGAGGAAATTGGGAGTTTTGGCCTAAAGTTTCATAATATGAACTTTTGAGTTTTGAGCATCGAATTGGGGTCGAATTTGAGTGAAACCAGTATGGTTAGACTCGTAATTGAATGGGTTGTTGAATTTTATAAATTTTGTCGGGTTCCGAGTGCGTGTACGGATTGGGCTTTTGGCCAATTTTGGGATTTTGATTCAAGATTTGATCTTTTCGATCGGAATTGGTTCCTTTAGCATTGTTTGATGTATTTGAGTTAGTTTTGGTTAGTTTCTTAGCCGTTCGAAGGTCGGAACGCGCGTGATGGCATTTTGGAGCATTTCTAGGCTTTCTCGGTGTTGGAATTGGCTTGTTTGAGGTAATTAACTCTTCTAATCTCAGTGTTGAGGGTATGAAACCCCGAAATACGTGTTATGTGATTGGTATTGAGGTGACGCACATGCTAGGTGATGGGCGTGTGAGCGTGCACCATGTGAATTGAGACTCCGTTGTTCCCATGGCACTGTATATTGGTCCTACTTTGTTGATATTAAAGTAGTTAAGCTGTCAATCATGCTAGATATAATGTTTAGGAATTATGCTGATACTGTTTGGACCCATAGTGGTCGTCTCTTACTATCATCTCACTGATTTCATTGATATTTCATATTCAGTCATATCCATGCATTCATACCGTATCTCAGTCTCAGATATTATTTATTGATACATCATATCATTATTGTCAGGCTAGTTTCATGACATTGTGAGCCCTTGAGTGAGACTGGAGAGATTGATGACTGAGTGAGGCCGAGGGCCTAAGTGAGAGTGACATTTTGGGATCGGGCTGCACGCCGCAGCATATTATATTGATTATATTTTTATATGTATCGAGATGCACGCCGCAACGAGATTTTGGGATATATATATTATTGGATCGAGTTGCATGCCACAATAATATTGGATTGGATTGCACACCGCTACAATATCGGACCGGGCTGCACGCCGTAGCAATATAGCGCTTGGGCTGAAGGAGCTCCTTCGAAGTCTGCACATCCCTAGTGAGCACAACCGGCTATATATATGTGGATCGGGTTGCACGCCACAACGGGCCTTATAGTCATATATGGATCGGGCTGCACGCCGCAACAGGTATTGTACAACACTGAGTGATTGAGTGTGATGAGCATTGAGCATAGTGAGAGAGAATGCAAGACAGTGAGATTGAATACTCTAAGAGTGTGAGTACATTAGCTCATCATTGAGATGCATTGCATTTGACATGTGTACTTGAGATACATGCATAGAGATGCATTTCCTTCTGCTACCCGGTTTTGGGGACATTTATGATTTTACATGTATCTTGACATGTAGGCATAGAGAAGTACTTTCCTCATGCTATCTGAAAATAAAACATCTTACTATTTGTTGAAAGGAGTTTTGGGAAAAATCACAGTTTTCAAACTTACTTGTACTTTGGCTTTTTTGGTAAAAGATTTGGGTTTTCACTGAGATACTTGAAAAGAAATACCTATTTGTTTTGGAACTGTGAATGAACTGAGCCTTTTATTTGCGAGATACTTTTTTGTTATTGTACCATGCTGTTATGAAATGTGGTGGAATATTGGTGTTGTACCCGACCTTTCTATTAGCTCGTCACTACTTTCAACCTAAGGTTAGGTTTGTTACTTATTGAGTACATGGGGTCGGTTGTACTCATACTACACTTCTGCACCTTGCGTGCAGATGTTGGCTGCTGATGTTGATGTGTTCGATGGGAGCTGGATTGAAGATGTACATGCGTCCCGGTTGTAGCTGCCTCTTATTCGTGGTAGCCTTAGATCTATAAAACTTTGTTTATGTACCTTTCAAACATACTATGTATTTATTTCATTTCCGCTTTATAAACTCTATTCTTAGAAGCTCATGATTTGTGCTATCAGTTCTTGGGAAAATGTATTAGTTTTATATATCTTCTAATTAATTGCCTTATTAATTTCATTGGAATTGGATAGTTGATAATTGGCTTACCTAGGGTGTTGGGTTAGGTTCCATCATAACTAGTGGATTTGGGGTCGTGACAAGTTAGTATCAGAGCTCTAGGTTCATTTATTCTACAAGTCATGAGCAAGTGTCTAGTAGAGTCTTGCGGATCGGTATGATGACGTCCATACCTATCTTCGAGAGGCTACAGGATATTTAGGATATACTTCCCATCTTTCTTTCCTTATCATGCGACATTGATTCAGCTTGAGGCGTAACTCTTTGAATTCCTTCCACGCATTCGTATGCGCATGTGAGCACTCAGTATCGATTGTGCGCCGACGGCTTGTGATTCCATGGTTGAGGTATGAGATGTGATTTTGACGTGTTGATGATGGGCCAGTCTGGAGGACTTCAGGCCAGGTTTTGACGGTGGCTTGAGCACGGAGATTTCAGTTGTATGAGCACGTGTTTTTGGGACTTATATGTCCGGTGGTGTCCATGTTAGAGAAATTTGTGATTGGATGACTATGGGTGAGTATGTTGAGACTACGAAATGTGTTTAGATTTTTCGAATGTGACGAGAAGAGTTTACTTGAGATGTAGCAAGGACTATGGGTTGTTTGATTTCTGTCTTGATTTGGCGTATGGTCTCGAGTTATGGGTGCGTTGAGGGATATCTCATGTTGTTTAGTTGTAGAGTTAAGTAGATTCTCATGCCTTGTTGATAAGTTCAGAATCAAGAAGATTAAGTGATTGCGTAGTAATCGTGACTGTGGAAGGGTATAGAGAGATGTCAGTTTGAGGCAGAGCATGCGGGTTATCTCATGTGAGGTGTCCTGAGGTTGTGTGGTGCTTATGATATTTTGTAGAGAGTTCTCTTTTATCAGTGAATGACATATGTTGCAATTTGAGTTTGGATCGCTTGTGGAAGTTGGCTTGACTATTACAAGGGTGAATTCGAGATTTGCAGACGATTTGAGGTATTATATGGTTTGTGTTACATGGGCTTGCGAAGGATTTATTTGAATTTCAGTGCGGGATTCTGACAGTAATAGAGTATGGGTGTCGTGATATTATCGACTATTTTGTTCTATGGCTTCGAGCCAAGTGGGGGAGCTTGCTATCGACGAGTTGATTGCACGGTTATGTGTTGTATTGGTTTCGGTTTGGGGTATATTGGTGAATCAGTTATGACTTACAGGGGTTGAGATTGAGGATGACTCGGGTAAGGGGATTTCTGGATACGGGTTGTATTACACTCTATGGGTATATGGGAATTATGGAATGATTGAGTGGTTAGTAGTGAAAGATGTAGTGTACAATGAGTAGGAATTTGCTCAGTTGCTTAGGAGTATAGGTTACTCCCTTAGGTGTGGGTGTGTTAATGGGGCACAGGTCGTTCGGTCCGTTTGGTCGGTTTAATTGAGGTTAGAGTGGATGACTTTCGATAATGGTTCTAATGGATTCAAGATTTATATGTAGCGATTTGGAATTTTCAAGATGTGTATATGGCTAGAAACTGAGAGTTACATTGGATGGTGTCGAGACTTGCAGTAATTCTGTATGACTATGGATTCTACATTTTAGTATAAGAAAAAAAAGGGAAGGGGAATAATTTTAAATTCACATAAGGTCTTTCTGAGTGGATGTTTCGGTTGCGATGCTTTTTGGGGTACTTAAAAGGGAATTTGGCGGCTTATGGGCCTTAGGGCGTTGTAGTTTTATACTAGGCTCTCTTGTGTGGTAAATTTTGTTTAAGGGTCGTGGTGTTCCAGAAAGAAGAAGTATCAGTTTGAAGGCAATTTGGAAGGGACTTGGATACATAGGACAATGTGGTAGTAGGTTGGGTTAGCACAATAATAGGTATGATCGGTTCTTTGGGTACTTATGACGTGGCTAGTCTCCATAGGTGTTTCGTGGCAATGCTCTTGGGTTTTGGCAACCTGTGTGGCTGGGTTGAGTTAGAGAGATTCGGTTTTGATATCTTGGTTATGTGCAAATAGATTTCAAAGTGTTCTCAATGGTTTTTACCACGGTTCAAGGAGTATATTTCCTACTGACGTGAGGAATATATTGCGTAGTGGGATTTTCTTCGGGATGAGATGAAATGGAAGGTTTCTGACTGATCGGGTATGTATTTTGCATAGGAATCAAAGTTGATTATGAGATTCTTGTACTCTTCACATGATGGCATGGTAGATGTGGTGTTGTGTGGAATTGAGATTTGCATGTGCAAGGTCACAGGTCAGTTTGGAAGGGAAGGTCATAGATTCATAGGCAGCATGGACGGAATCAAATGACTAGGCAAATGATATTACTAATCGGTATGGCCTGATGAGAGTATACATTTCGGAAGGGGCAATGTGTTTTGATTTATGGGCACTTCATTGGTATTACAACACTCTCCTGGTTGATCGACTGTTGATATTCAAATTTTGCTATGTGCCACGGAAGAATTTTAGAAGTATTCCTCGTGGGATGATTGTGTATGAGAGATGTGTTGGACATTCTAGCGGTGAAATTAGGATCACACATGGTGATTCGTGTGTTCTATAGATTTGTAGACTGGGAGTTCTCAAGAGCAGGTTGCTTCATGGTTGTGGACTATGAAGTCATGGCCGAAGCTAGCTAGACGATAGTATGTGTTATGATCCAGTCATTGTGGGCTTTCGGAGGGTTATTTATCCATGTGTGGGTGCCCAGAGTTTATTTGTGGGTCGAATTAGTAGGCCCAAATAGGGTGTGTATTCTACACCGAGTCGGATTGGTTGGCTCTATACTGCTATTATTGAGGGATGTGTCATTCGGTTATTGTTGAGCTTATTCGTGTTCTGATATGTTCGGTGAGTTACTTTTCTATGCTACGAAGGGTTGTGATTTGTTGGTTTTAGGCACACATAGTGTGGTTCTACTGTGGTCTTATAGCGAAATTTGAGCGAGATGAGTAGTTGGGTATTACATGATTGAGGACGTATTAGTTATGTTCTTTCGGGTATTGTGTGGCATTGTGTCATCTGTTTCTCCGTGGTTATGGTAATGCACTTTGGGTACTTGATGTCGAATTTCACGTGGCTATTGATTTTGAGCATGGTGGCTCGAGGTGTCTCATATGGGCCAGTGTTTGGATGGGTCGCACATTGCGGCAGAGTAATGTTGAGACATTATCCTTTGTGTTAGATTCGTGTGTTTTGGTTCTACAGTGTGTGATAGGTTCTTAGCATTGTGTCGGGGTAGTACCCGTCGAGTTTGCAGGACGGTTCTCTTGTTTGAGTCATTTTCGTGATTGAATACATCTGGAATGTTGCTTATTGGTGCACGGATTGCACGGGTTATAGCTTTAGATAGTATTGGTATGGCATGTCAGTAGAGTAGCTGGTATTTGATGAGATGAGGTCATTGTACCTAGAATCGATACTATCGGAATTGATGTCAGCATGGTTGGAAGGATAATATTGAAAGTCGGCTTAGAAAATTTGCTATAGTTCTTGTCAAAGGAGATGGAGTACCATGACTTGTTGATCTGATGAAGGGTTATGGGTTCTGTATGTTTCTTTCATCATTGGCAGTGTACGAAGGTTTAGAATGAGGCTTTGTTTGATATGAGGTTGTTACCGGTATTGGGTTTATTTGAGTAGCTACTGTGATTAGAAATCTTTGCTTCGAGCATTTGAGATATGTGGTATTTGAGTTTTGAGTATTTGAGTTATGGTTATGGCTTTTGGTACAGCTTGTTTAGACTTATACAGTGGGTAGGTTGCGGGATTCAGATCTTATAAGAAATTCCGGATGTTGGAAATTGGATTCAAAGGCTTGTGGGCTAGGTTGAATTGAGAAATTTCAATTATGTTATGTTATCGAACTTGTATGGGGTAGGGTGACATGGGATAACCCCCGGGTCTGTGCATGGTAAGGTTATACGATGATTTGATGGCTTTGAGAACAACTCTGGACACGTTCGAGGACTAACATATGTTTAAGTAGGGGAGGATGTAACGACTCGATCGGTCATTTTGAACATTTACACTTCGCTCGGTTGTTTGAGGGAATGAGTAGCTCCGTATGATGTAATATGACTTATATGAATCGTCGGTTTGGTTTTCAGGTTATTCGAAATTGATTTGAAAGAATGATTCTCAGCTATAAGCTTTAAATTTGAAAGAGTCGGCCAAGTTTGACTTTTTATGAATTTGAACCCGAAAAGGAGTTTTGATTGTTCCATTAGCTCTGTTGGGTGATTTCGGACTTAGGAGTGCGTCCGTATTGTGATTCGGAGGTACGTAGTGGAATTTAGCTCGAAATGGCGAAAGTTGAAATTTTAAAAAGTTTGACCGGGAGTGGACTTTTTTATATCGGATTCGGATTGTGATTCCGAAAATTAGAATAACTTCGTTATGTTATTTGGGACTTGTGCGCAAATTTTGAAGTAATTCCAGATTGATTTGCTATGTTTCGGCACGAGTTATTGAATTTGAAAGTTCAAAGTTCATAAATTTCGATTTGAGGTGTGCTTCGTCATTTTGATGTTGTTATTTGTGTTTTGAGGCCTCGAGTAGGTCCGTATTGTGTTATGAAACTTGTTGGTATATTCGGACGGGGTCCCGAATGGCTCGGGTGAGTTTCGGACGAGGTTCGGATCATTTCATTCCATTTTGGATTTTTGCTAAGATTTCTTGTTCTGGTGTTTCCGTATCTGCGGAAGAGTGGGCGCAGATGCGAGTCCGCAGATGCAGACAATTGGCCACAGAAGCGTAGCAGGCTTGGCTGGAGGTCATCGCAGATGCGAAGGAGGAGTCGCACCTGCGAGTGCGCAGAAGCGGAAATTATTCCGTAGGTGCGGGGTTTGCTGGGCAAGGCTATTTTCGCAGAGGCGAAGTTTTTACCGCAGATGCGACAAATTGTCCGCAAATGCAGAATCGCTGGAGCAGAAGATATATTATCGAGGGCTTTGGTTCTTTTTTCATTTTGAGAGCTATGGAGCTCGGATTGAGGTGATTCTTGAGGCAATGTTCACCATATGAATTGGGGTAAGTGTTCTCTACTCGGTTTTGGGTATATTTCATGAATCTATCTTCGTTTTTGGTAATTGAATTGTGAATTTTATTGAGCAAATTGGAGGTTTTGGCCTAAAGTTTCATAATATGAATTTTTGAGTTTTCAACATCCAATTGGGGTCAGATTTGAGTGAAACTAGTATGGTTGGACTCGTAATTGAATGGGTTGTTGAATTTTATAAATTTTGTCGGGTTCCGAGGTGCGTTCCCGTGTTGGGCTTTTGGCTGATTTTGGATTTTTGATTCAAGATTTGATCTTTTCGATTGGGATTGGTTCCTTTAGCATTGTTTGATGTATTTGAGTTTTTTTGGTTAGTTTTTGAGTCATTCGAAGGTCGGAACGCGCGGGATGGCATTTTGGAGCATCGCTAGGCTTGCTCGGTGTTGGAATTGGCTTGTTCGAGGTAATTAACTCTTCTAATCTCAGTGTTGAGGGTATGAAACCCCAAAATACGTGTTATGTGATTGGTATTGAGGTGACATACATTCTAGGTGACGGGCGTGTGGGCGTGCACCATGTGAATTGAGACTCTGTTGTTCCCATAGCACTGTATAGTGGTCCTACTTTGTTGATATTCGTATTTTCACCATGTGATAAAGTAGTTAAGCTGTCAATCATGCTAGACATCATATTTAGGAATTATGCTGATACTGTTTGGACCCATAGTGGTCGTCTCTTACTGTCATCTCACTGATTTTATTGATATTTCATATTCAGTCATATTAATGCATTCATACCATATCTCAGTCTCATATATTATTTATTGATACATCATATCATTGTTGTCGGACTAGTTTCATGACATTGTGAGCCCGTGAGTGAGCCTGGAGAGATTGATGACTGAGTGAGGCCGAGGGCCTGAGTGAGAGTGACATTTTGGGATCGAGCTGCACGCCGCAGTATATTATATTGATTATATTTTTATATGGATCGGGTTGCACGCCGCAACGAGCTTTCGGGCTATATATATATTATTGGATCGAGTTGCACGCCGCAACAATATTGGATCGGATTGCACGCCGCAACAATATCGGATCGGGTTGCACGCCGCAGCAATATAGCGCTTGGGCTGAAGGAGCTCCTCCGAAGTCTGCACATCCCTAGTGAGCGCAGTCGACTATATATATGTGGATCGGGTTGCACGCCGTAACGGGCCTTATGATCATATATGGATCGGGCTGCACGCCGCAGTAGGTATTGTACAACGCTGAGTGATTGGGTGTGATGAGCATTGAGCATAGTGATAGAGAATGCGAGACAGTGAGATTGAGTACTCTGAGAGTGTGAGTACATGA
>AWOL01S0069108.1:0-11135 GCA_000715115.1 Nicotiana otophora
TTCTCTCCTCTAGTGCGGTTGCAACGGCTCTTGTCTATGAGCTCGATATTGACTCGAGCTCGACATCGACTCGAGCTCTCTATCAGTACTCGAGCTCGAATCTGATTCGGAGCCTTGTATTGATTCGGGGACAGTGTTGGTCGGTCTCTGCCTCGTAAGCTCGATAACTTCATCATAGTTCGATTTGAATTCGAGTTCGATAATGATATCGAGCTCGACATTGATCGGTTCCTAGGGCTCGAAACTTGATAACCTGACTTCAGACTTCAACCTGATCTTCGATCCAATGCATTACCATTTCAACCAGTTCGTACGAAGGACTAACCACTGTATACAGATAATATTTTTTTTAATTGTTTGATTATACACCGGAAGGATTTATTGAAGATGAGTTTTCAATAAGTGAAACTTTTTTGCCTCACAAAACTAAACATTTTGTTTAAAATAAAGTACGTATTCGATGGAGTACAATTTTAATTTTCAAATTTCTCAACTAAACTTCAAAAATTAATTTTTTTTTCCCCTTCAAATACTATATGTCCAAACCTTTGCAAATTAAAACTTCTACATCAATCATTTAACTTTTGAATGACAGTTCGCATCATTTTCTTGTCATGAATATTCGCGAAGCTGTACAAATATGTCCTTTAAGTATACCCTTTTCGATGATTGCTTTCTGAACTCCCTTCCTCTTTCTTCGTCCTCACCTTTTCTTTTGGTGGGTTTATTTTCACGACTTGAAACTCTTATTTGCATGTCAGTACTAATAATAGACTACATTTGAATTGAATGGCCTGAAAGATTCCCCTTTTTGGTAGGTCTGCTTTTTCATACACTGGTTTCTACAACATCTATCAATTGTGAATCTATAGCAACAGTATTCGTCTTTTTATGTTGACAACCCTTTCCTAAGTTTTTAACTTTTCTTTATCATTAAGATGCTTGTTAATTGAACAGACCAAGAATCAACCTTTGATTTAGAATGATAAGTAATTGGAGCACTGTTTGTTAATTATTTGCAGAAAGGAGCAAAGCTCTTGGAGTGCTACGACCAAAATTAAACTTTGTAAAAGAATCTCAATCTTTAGCCTGAAAAGATGGAGCTTCTTCTGCAACCGCAGCAAGGAGGAGAGTCTTTAATGGGGACCATTAGGATTGCTGTTTTGCCCATAGCAAAAGTTTTTACCATTTGCTTCATGGGATTTCTCATGGCCTCCAAGTATGTTAATATTTTGCCAGCCAATGGAAGGAAGCTTTTAGATGGGGTTAGTTCTTTTTTATATCATCGATCGATCATTATGAGATAGGGAATACATTGTAGGCATGCCGGATCTAGGAATGGTACAATCTTTAAAGTTATTAACACCATTGTACTTCTGAGTTCATAATTTAGTATATGATGTTTGTCACACACACACACACACATATACATATATATGTATATATATATACACACACACACTTAGACTGCTTCATTTTAATCTCCAATTGATGTCACTACATGGTTTTATGCAGTTGGTGTTTTCACTTTTGCTCCCATGTTTGATGTTCTCTCAACTTGGACAAGCCATTACGTTTGAGAAACTGCTTCAGTGGTAAGGATTGAATACAAACTTCTCAACGCAATTCCAAAATAGTCTATTCAACTGATATTCGTTCATTTTATCAGGTGGTTTATCCCTGTAAACGTTGTCATTGCCACCATATCTGGTTCTATTATAGGTTTAATTGTTGCCACAATTGTACGCCCACCATACCCGTATTTCAAGTTTACCATTATACAGATTGGAATTGGTAAGTGCTGTGCTGTTCCCTTGTTACCACTCATAATTATTCTGAATTGGTGGTTATGGAGTTAACTGCATTTAGTAGTATGGTTGCCTGAAGTTGGTAGTTGGAGAAAATATAATTCAAGTGTCCAGAGTGCATTTACAACTTTCTTTTCACAGTACACCTAACGTCATAATAATGGTTAAAGGTTCCTTCTATGTATGGTATGCTTAAAACATAACTAAATTTGTAATATGGCTGAAAGTTCACATATAAGCTTGTAAATTGTTTATACTATTTATATGTGTTGGCATCTGGAATTCATTACATGATCAGATGCATTATGAATTTTTACACTTGTAATGCAGGGAATATTGGAAATGTACCTCTAGTCCTGATTGCAGCATTATGTCGAGATAAAGAAAATCCTTTTGGTGACTATGAGAAATGCTCTCGAGATGGAAATGCATACATCTCATTTGGCCAGTGGGTATGCAATACTTTAGAATTAATGTTTTGGATCTTTGCCATCCATTTTGATTAATGTAGTTCTATACATCTTTTCTTTCTTGACACTTTTGAGGTTTTCTACTACTACTTATTTTGCATTTCCGTCATTATGAACTTTGGACGCATTCTCGTGTCTGACCGAAACATACTTTAGTGGATATCTCAGTTTCCCGAGAAGGTGTAGAAACATCAAGGACAACACAAAAACTATCACTATATTCCCGATATCCTATTAGCTATGTTCCATTAGAAGCATCAATTGTGTACGAAGTCTATATTCTTGTGGAGATGTGTACATTATTAATGCATTTAGACACCAAAACATTTGATTCATTTATTTTTTGAAATTTTGAGCCATGTTCCATGTTAAAACGTTTAAATTTCTTATTCACACTATGTTCTGGCTGACCGGAGTGCAGAAATCTCGTGTTCATTTTGGAGTGTATTTGACCAACCAATGGGTCTTCTTGTCCTGCTTCTCATTTTCTGTCAAACCTTCCTCTGAAAAGATAGAACCCCCAGAGTTTTCACTAGAAATTATTAGGCACTATAGTATAGTAGTTTGTGTCAAACACATAGCTCTAAAAGTAATGACTCCTGAATCTTTCTATAAACGTTTTTGAAGTACACAAAACTGTTTTTGCCAAAGTTAACAGTGATTCATTGTCTTATTTGTGCTTAGGTTGGTGCAATTGTCGTGTACACCTATGTATTTCATATGCTCGCACCTCCTCGTGAAGGTACCTTTGATGTTGAAGATGGAAATATTCACATCAAGACTCCTAATAAAGATAGCCATCCAATGGGTAGTTCCACAGAGAAAATTCCATTACTCACAACAGCTGGCCCAAATGCTTCAACGGAAGAAAAGGTGAGACTGCCTTGTGCTATGTTTAGATAAATTGCCCCTTTGCCAATAATGTCATTGTTACAAAAAAGATTGCCCCTTATGCAACCGGAGAAGAGCTTTAAAATTTTGGTAGTAGGGTTCAAAGCATACCGTAAACTGATTTCTCTTGCGATATTCCTCGGTTATTCTAGTAACATGTATAGCTTCTTGTAAACAGAAAATACTGTTTGTTAAAGACCCTGAATGATTATGGCACTCAGGCTTCTCCTAACCATCAAAAGCTCCTTTACTCTTCAGAGAACTTAATTCAAATAAAGATAATCACAAACCAATTTCACATTTAGGTGCATCTGGATTTGCAATGTTTCAAGTGAATTGAGTTTGAAAATCTAGAGTAATTACATTTGGGTGAATTAGGATTCCTAATAATACCTAGATATCCAAGAGTGGTGGTTAGTGCAACCAGTTCACATTTAGGTGCATCTGGATTTGCAATGTTTCAAGTGAATTGAGTTTGAAAATCTAGAGTAATTACATTTGGGTGAATTAGGATTCCTAATAATACCTAGATATCCAAGAGTGGTGGTTAGTGCAACCAGTTCACATTTAGGTGCATCTGGATTTGCAATGTTTCAAGTGAATTGAGTTTGAAAATCTAGAGTAATTACATTTGGGTGAATTAGGATTCCTAATAATACCTAGATATCCAAGAGTGGTGGTTAGTGCAACCAGTTCACATTTAGGTGCATATGCACTTTTTGCAGTGTTTGAAGTGAATTGACTTTTAAAAAATCTAGACCATTTACTTTTTTGGTGAATAAGGATTTCAAATCCATAGCTAGATATCTAAGAGTCATGTTTAGTACATCTCAAATTCTCGCTTAGGTGTTTCTGGATGAATCAAAATTAATGTGTGGTTCCTTTAACTGTAATCCACAAATTTCATATCCGTAAATCATGGATTTTCACTGGAATATTAAACTTATGATTTTGAGGTTTTCAAAATTCAACCTTAACTTGCTTGTACATTGAGGCATGACTGTAGCCTTTCACTTTGACCAATAAGATGAAGGCTTTGATGGTGTCTCTTCATTGCTTTTAGGGGTTGAATTACAGTTGATAGATGACTGGATGCTGCTGTAGGTTCATATCTTTTTGTTTTATGCCAACATAGTGATAACAAAAATAATAAATATGCCTCAGTCACAAACAATTTGGGGAATCCCAAACTAGCTGGGGAACTTTTGATGGATGATTGGATCAACACAAAAGGATCCAATCTCTCTCGTGATGTCAACATAGTGATGAAGGATAATTAATCTTTCTGTTGTTTTCTGGATCCTGGATTCTCATAATGCAATGTGATACTAATATTTTGATATGGATTTCAGTGATCCAAGTTTGATTTTATTGTACTGATACTGACGGTTTCATTGCTCGTCTCTTTTTTTTTTTGCAGAGTAAAAGTTTCTTTAAATTTCTGTATGAGAAACTGAAACTCAAGCAAATCATTCAACCCCCCATTATAGCTTCTGTAAGTTCAATATGTTGGAATGGACATGCATGGTGATTTCACTTCTTTCAACTGACTTCATTTTGGTGCTCCATAATGAATATTTTCACCGACAAAACAACAACACAACAACAACAAATCCAGTGTAATCCCACAAAGTGGGGTCTAGAATATTTTCACTGACAAATTATCTTACAAATTGATTTCGGCTGAAGAATGCTTTTTCTTACTTGTTTAACATATTTTGTAAGATATTATGCTTGGGAAGGCTTCACTTTCTGTTTATAGGCAATTTTTTGCCAGTACATTTAGGCTAAGTTGCTCGGACTCTTCACTTTCGGTGTCGTGTTGACAAGACATGGGTGTGGGTCTGGGTGTGGGTGTGGGGTCCGTACCGGATCTGGTCAACCAATTTTGGGTACTTTGACCAAAATCAATGGAGAAATTCGAGATGGATACAATGTTTTCTTAAATCAAAACAAAAGATAGGGTAAAATTGAAGAAAATAGAATACCTTGTGTATAGAAATTTTTATGTCAGTCATTTTCCTTTTTATCTACTTGGATTCTTCTCTTGATCAATATTTTCTCTTTTTTGGAATACCTTGTAAGTTTTTCACATAATGTCTCATAATTTAGACATATTTTTATTAATCTAATTTTAGCTATTTGAATTATTTTTAGCCGAATCCCCACACTTGTATCCGTACCTACGAATCTTAAAATTTAGATCATTAAGAATCCGACCTTTAGATCCGCACCCGTATCAGACACCCGCAACCGAGTCTAAGCAACTTAGCATTTAGAAATAAAAGAGCTTCATAACCTTTAATCACAAAGTTCTGAACCATGGGTTCTTACTGACCAAATGTTTAGGTATGGTCTTCTTGGGGTACTATCGAAATTTCATTTAACAGCTTCGACTTGCTGCTTGATGTGTAAATTACTGCGAAAATGCTATTAAGCAGATATACCACTTCTAATGTAACTTAAATTTTCAGAAACAAATGTTTTATCTGTATATCTAACTGTTCTTCAGATAGACGGACTTTCAATGTTTGGAACTTTGGGAAATTATGTTGTTTAGTATTTCATTAATTCAGAGCATATGAATTGTTTATCATTTCAACAGATCCTAGCTATTATCATAGGCTGTGTGCCAGTCCTAAGGCGACAGATATTTACTTCTGATGCTCCATTTTACTTCTTCACTGACAGCTGTTTGATTCTTGGGTAAGTTGATTTCATTACAGAATTTGTTTTATGAAGCTACTAAGGTTTTGCACTACATGCAAAAGTTCCTACAGTAATGGCATCTATGTTGTTTCTTAAGATTTTCTGTCATCCTAAGCTATTCATATTAAATTGATCCTTCAAGCTATTCTCACATAAGTAAATGTCAATAGAACCTTTTTTATGAGTATGATAATGCTTAGTGAACTAAATAGTGTGATGTCTTTGTATTACTTATTACCAGGGACGCCATGATTCCCTGCATATTGTTGGCTTTAGGAGGCAACCTTGTTAATGGCGAGTCCACTCATTTTTTACCTTTTTCGTGATAAAGCTCATTTACGTGTCAATATCTTATGCCATGTGCTTAATATTTAATCATGTACAGGACCAGGAACTGGAAGTGCAAAGCTTGGTCTAAAGACAACTGCTGCCATTATTTTTGGGCGGCTGCTATTGGTTCCTCCAACTGGGCTTAGCATAGTTATGTTAGCTGATAAGCTTGGCTTCCTTCCCCCTGATGATAAAATGTTCAGATTTGTTTTACTTCTCCAGCACACTATGCCCACATCTGTACTTTCTGGTAAGAATACTGTTTACTTATCAATTAAAAACCTCATTATTTGTATACTGAGTTCGATTATTTCTGGTCTGGTTGGTAGGTGCTGTTGCTAACTTGAGAGGATGTGGGAAAGAGGCAGCTTCTATCTTGTTCTGGGTTCATATCTTTGCTGTGTTCTCTATGGCCGGATGGATAACCCTCTATCTCAACATACTCTTTTGAATCATAAACGAAGGAAGGATTTTGATGAAGATATTTTATATTCCTCTCCTAAGATTCTTCCAGCTTGTCCAAAGTTGCTGCTTCTATGCCATCATTGTTAATAGTTACTCGAGAAGATGTATTTATTATGTAGGAAAACCAGCTACAACTATAAATAATTATTGATAGTGAAGATATTGATCATTATTCGCTGTTTGCTGCTTCATATTCTAAAAGCAACTTGTGCTAACTCAGAAAAGTTTATATCAGAGATGGACTGAGCACCAGTTTGTAGACTCAGAACAGAAATATCATAATTCAAATATGGCAAAAGCTTGACGTTCTGGAGAAGGCTGTAAATAGGAAGATCTCAAGCATTTTAACCACTATATAACAGCTGGGAGTCAGTAGTACCACAGGATGTGCAACCCTCAGAATCTGTCCAAATTTTGGGTGGTGAATATTAATGAAAATGTGAAAAGCGAATCAACTAGTAAATACAAATTAGCATGTCAACCGAGGTCATCTAACCTGCCCTTATTTATTCAAGAGCAGAATAAGCTCCCACATTGAATACTGATGAGATTGACAAGATCCAAATACAAACCGGTGTGTTCACAACATAGGACCTATATAGTGCCTCGAATAGGTTTCTTCACCGAGTAAAGCCTATTCTTTGAAGCTTTACCAATCTAATGATCAGTAACATGTTAAAACAGACGGGTCAAAACTAAAAAATAAAAAGTTAAAACAGAGACCACCATTTCCTGCTTCGGTTATTAACCTGCTGAGAGGGAAAAGATTGATTTGTACGTCTCCCTTGTGAGCAGAAAATAGGGAGACTAAGGCTCCTCTCCATCAATGGGTTACCTAACCACAACAGCAGAACAACTCCAACAACACCGACAACAGGTGCAGCAGCTGCAAAAAACCATCTTCCTCGTGTACCCTCACTACCAGATTGTTCATTGACAGCGTCATTATGGATCACTTCCCCTGATTCTGCTCCACCATGACCAAATTCATCATTTTCTTCACCATCAGTGCTACTAGAAGAACCATCTTCATTTATTTCATGCTGTGGGATTCCGTGAGCCATCAAATTGCTACTGGCCCTCTGCATTCTGTACTCATATTCCAGGTCATCAGTTGGAAGTTCATAGCGGCAAAGGGGGCACGAGTTTCTTGACATTAGCCAAGGCAAAATACAGGAGGGATGATACAGGTGAGAACAAGGAAGTTGGTTTACAACTATGCCAACAACAAGAGAATCCTTGCAGATTGCACAAGTCAAACTGTCAAGCTGTTTGTGGTCTTCTTTAACAACCAAACGTGGTAGATGATTTAAAACAGAGACAGCTGCAGGTGGTGCTCCTCTTCTTAAACCATCTGCTTCAGAGAGATGCTCTAGTAACTCCTCGAAAGTTCTAGCATCAAGATAGTCACTGGAATCAGTCCGCAGTTCTAACTCCTGTGAGTTGGCTGACATGTCAGTAACATGTCTTTGACTGCCCTCGGGAATTCTGAAACGAACTGTAGCCTGAAACTCAGGAGAACGTAACTGTCTGGGCCAACTTCCAGGGTGACTGCTTTCATTAAGGTGTAATGACCTTTGAAGTTGAGCTCTAGCATCCAGAGTGTGTATCGCATCAGTATCAACCTCCTCCAATTCATTGTCATCTTCTTCTTCTTCCTCGTTATCGGAGTCCCAGTGATACATACCAGCACCCATTGGGTCAATATCAGTATCAGTTTCGAAGTCACTTCCTTCATCTGAGTGAGCAGAATGATCATTATCAAGGTAACTATTACCATCAACAGAAGCATCAGAGTTCCCTCCATAAGCACTATAAGAAATGGACTCAATTTCACTATTAAAGTTCCTATACCCGTTGAAGGTGACATTTGATTCAGTCTCCCCAAATAGAGAATCAGCACCATCACTTTCAGTGTCAGAATGAACCCTCCTCCACCTCCTAGACCCACTTGGAGTGGTCCGAGAACTGGTGTGCTGCACTGACCTTAAACCAGCATCTCCTTCTATTGATTGATTATCATGCTCTAGACCATTGGCTGGGTTTTGCCTTGCCAAATTTATCATTTGTGAGAAGTGTTGAGAAAAGAGATTCTCAATTGACTCAGAACTACTGTACAGCCTTCTTCTCGACACAGGCGTCCTCCTTTGATAATCTCGCATGGGTGTCCCAAGATCCTCCAGGAGTAAAAATTTACAATCAGCACATATATTTATTGCTTCAAACTCACCAGCCTCGTTATCTGATATCAACAATCTATGACATAAAGCACATGAAGGAGCAAGTCCAGCTTGGCCAACAGCCAAAATGCTACTCATGTGGCCAAACACATAATCAGAAAATTCAGGTGAAACAGCATCTGAGTTTGCATCCATCTGCATAAAAACAGAGAGTGCAAGATGAAATCAAAACACAGATGAATATTCAGCAACTGAAACTTGCACAAAAGTAATGTTTTGGACAAGGGAAAGAACAGAAACTACAATTGGAAAGAGGAGCCACATTCAGATGAGTTAGACATGATGAACTATCTTCTGCTGCTTGAGAATTAGTTCAAAACTACAAATCGTACATGGTTCAACAGCAATGGGGACTTGGCTGGCTAATTTATAACCCCTATTCTTTACCGAGCTACAATGACATTTACCTCCAAACATTGCGCAAAATACAGAAGAGATATATGTATGATGTATTTGCATGCTCATGCATGATGCATGCATATTTGATGGCTACTACTTAGAATAACTCCAGAATAACCTTAAGATAAAATTTTACAACTAAAGAACAACCAACAAGCTTGTTTGAATTGAAAAGGCTGGAGATGCATAATCCACGTCAGTTTGGTGGATATGATCTATTACATATTCTGAGTGTTTTGGGAAGTTGAAAGTTGAGGATGGAGGCTACCGTCTTTGCCACTGAGATTTCGCATAGGTTTTTCTTTCCAAAGGCAGAATAGATACTAAGTTTGAGAACCTTCTCCTGGTGAGTTTGTGGTTTTCATTCAGTTTGACTGGTTCTGGATGGGGCTGGCTTCATTTGTTAAGCGGATATCCTTCCTCATCTAAATGATTTCTCCTCCTTGAAGTACCCTTCAGTCTTTGGAATACAACAACAACAACAACAACCACCCAGTTGAATCCCACAAGTGGGGTCTGAGGAGGCTAGTGTGTACGCAGACCTTACCCTACCCCGGGGTAATACAACAAAAAAAAAATTAAAATTGAATATAGTATCACCTTTCCAAAACACAATCAAGTTGCTTCTGATGCAGCTATTTTTCTATGTTGACCTATATGACAATGATTGCCAATTCACTTAAACTGCCAAATTCTGCTATGAATACGACCACGTAGTAACGTTGCACAAAATTATCCAAACACATCCCTCTCTACCACAGCCACCATTCAAAGGCCATCCGCTTAAGCTACCAATCTTCTTTAACAAGCACATGGATTATTTGTTTAGAAATAACTATCCACTATAGAAACATTAATCGCGATCCAGAGTTTTCTTTCGAAAATAGGGGGAAGAAGGCCAGCCCTCAAATAACTCATTCTTCTGGATAGCTGCTTCACAGATTAAGGATCATCAGAATTAACCTCAGTTGGTGCTCATTCCAGCTTCCTCATTTTCCCATAATCTTTACCATGAAAGTCCAATATAATGGCAAACTGATCAAGCTGACGGTTCATTTTTTAATTCTAACCACTGATCAATTGCCAAAGTTTTCATAATGTAAAGTCTCACTGATCCTCTCATCTAAGTCTTGACAGAATAGAGATCATCATGCCCCTAGTAAAGTTTAATAAGACGATAGAAGACAAAAGGGAGCAAGATAACAATTAAACTGTTTATAATTGAACAATTAGCCAAAAAGAAGGCAAAGTAATTCACAGGGGATCCAGGTGTAAAGGAACTGGCATTTTTTGCAGGATGCTAAATTATTAGACTATGAAATCTACAGAGCACATTTGACAATACACACACAAAAAAAGCACAATAATTTTGTGAAAAGGAGTAGGAAAATACACACCAGAAAGATTATGGGTGCAGTCTACCGATCGTCAATTTGTTAATAGAAGCAGTAGCACAGTCGATCTCCTAAATTAAGCAAAAAACAACTGAGGCAAAAACAAAAGGAGAGGATAAAGGGTCAATTCCAGCTGCAATGAAAAAAGACAACGCGCTAAGACATGAAATTTTATTTATAGTAGCAAAAGAGGAAGCAACTTTGGGAATTAATTGACAAATATAAGTTGTTAATAAGCAGAATAACATCAGAATTGAAGATTATTAAGTAACACAAAGCCAAAAAAGGAAAAGAAAAATAGTAATCAGAGGAGAAATTAGGGCTTACCCAGAAGAAAAGCAGAGATTTTGAACATGAAAAATGAAGAAAAAGTATGAGAGATGGGAAAACCGGGTTGGGCGTGGGGTGGGGGGTGGGGGTGGGGGGACG
>AWOL01S0069108.1:16325-42912 GCA_000715115.1 Nicotiana otophora
GCCCCGCCCTGCCCTATTAAGAGATGTCCCGTTTAGGCTCTATTTTATTTTTCTCTTTATTTTTTATTTTACAATATGCTTTTAATTTCTTTTACCCTTTCCACTTTCTATTGAAATATTTAAAATATTATTTAGTTGTTTATGCAAATTGATTGAATAAAAATATAATTTTTTAACATTATTAAAATGTTAGACACGATTTGGACCATAGCAAGTTTTATGAGGTAACATTATTCTGCACTTGCCACTTATTGACTTAAAAAGAAGAAGAAGAAATTGAATAAGATTTGGACCCTACGGAGATCTTGAACAGAGCTTCATCCTTGTCGTAATTCTCTTATATGGCCTACATAATATATTATTTTTGGCCTTTTATTACGCAAACGTATGATTTTGGATTTTTGACCGCTTCTGTAACATCCACATTTAGAAAAGGAAAGACAAGATTGGAAACTAAAATGGCAAAGTCAAACATATGATATAGAAAAATTTGGACAACATAAAGTTGTAATGACCCGGCCGGTCGTTTCAAGAGTTATAGCCCTGTTCCCTCATTTCCTGTTTCTTTTTGTGTTCTTTAACTATATTATGATGTACCGGGTTAGTTGGTTCGAGTCCGAAGTGGTTTCGGAGTGAATTGAGACACTTAGCCTCTTTATTAGAAGCTTATGTTGGAAAAGTCAATCGGATGTTGACTTATGTGTAAACGATCTCGGATTTAAATTTTGTTGGTTTCGTTAGCTCCGTTAGGTGATTTTGGACTTAGGAGTGCGTCCGAAATGTGATTTGGAGGTCCGTAGCAGAATTAAGTTTGAATTGGCGAAAGTTGGTAATTTGGCGATTATGGTCGGCAGTGAAAGATTTGATATCGGGGTCGGAATGGATTTTCAAAAATTGGAGTAGGTTTGTGATATCATTCGTGCTGTCATTTATGACGTGTGTGTAAAAATTCAGGTCATTCGGACGTGGTTTGGTAAGTTTCGACATCGTTTGTGGAATTCAGAAGTTTAGAAGTTCTTAGGCTTGAATGCGAGGGTAATTTGGTGTTTTGATGTTGTTTTGAGTGATTCGAAGGCTCGACTAAGTTCGTATGATGTAATGGGACGTGTTGGTATGTTTGGTTGAGGTCCCGAGGGCTTCGGGGGTGGTTCCGAGTGGTTAACGGGAGGTTTGGAACTTGGAAAATGCAGCTGAACTGCTGCTGGTGGTGTTTTCCGCACCTGCGGAGAGGGAGCCGCAGGTGCGCGACCGCAGAAGCGCATGGGAGGTCGTAGATGCAGGCAGTGTTAAGTTGGACTGGAACCGCAGATGCGAGAAGGATGCGAGGCTGAGTCGTAGATGCGGAAGTGAGGAGTTGGTCGATTTCCGCAGAAGCGGAGGGAGAGGCGCAGGTGCGCTATCGCAGGTGCAGTATTTGGATGCAGATGCAGAGCCTAGGATTTTAAGTGAGTTCCGCACCTGCGATGGAAATTTCGCAGGTGCGGCGTCACAGAAGCGGAAAAAAGGACCACAGGTGCGGTTTCACTGGGCAGAAAGTATAAATAGAGGACTTCAAGATTTTTCTTCATTTCCACCATTTTTAGCTCGGACTTTGGAGCTTTTGAGGTGATGTTTGAAGGGGATTCAAGGAAATTCACTGAGGTAAGTCCCTTGAGCCTAAGTACCCTTAGCTATGATGTTTTTCCGTTGATTTCTCATCTAATTAGTGGGGTTTTGAAGTGAAAATTGGGGGTTAGGGCTTGAAATTTTGGAGAGTGTAATTTGGGAATTTGAATGACCAAATGAGGTCAGAGTTTGATAAATTTGGTATGGTTAGACTCATGAGTGAATAGGCTTCCGAGTTTTGTGATATTTGTTGGATTTCGAGACGTGGGCCCGGGGGCAGGTTTGATCCGATTTCGGATTTTGGCTATAATTTGGTATTTATTTTGTGGAATTGATTCCTTTAACCTATATTGACCGTATTGTATTACTTGTGGATAGATTCGGGACGTTCGGAGGCCGAATTGAGAGGCAAGAGCATTTCAGAGTAGGATTTTGCTTGGTTTGAGGTAAGTAACGCTTTCAAACTTGGTTCTGAGGGTTCAGAACCCCGAACTATGTGCTATACGATTGGTATTGAGGTGATGCATATGCCAAGTGACGGGCGTGTGAGCGTGCACCGTGAAAAAAGTGGCGTGGTTGATTCCATGGCACTGTATAGTGACTCTATTTTATTGATATTCGTGTTTTCATATTGTGATAAAGCAATTGAGCTATCAATCATACCATATGTTAGGCTTTATGCCGGTACTGTTGGGACTCCTAGTGGTCGTTTCTTGCTGTCATCTCACTGATTTCATTGATATTATGTACTCAGTCATGTTCATGCATTTCATATCATATCTCCGTTTTAATTATTATTTATTGATATATCATATCATTGTTTCGGGCTAATTTTCATGATATTGTGAGTCCGCGAGTGAGACTAGAGAAATTGATGTCTGAGTGAGGCTGAGAGCCTAATTATGAGTGACAGTTATGGGATCGGCTGCATGCCGCAGCGGTTATACTGATTTTGTGATAGCGCTTGGGTTGTAGGAGTCCCCCGGAGTCTGTAACATACCCTCAGTGAGCGCAGTTGATTTTATTGAGGGATGGATCTTCCCTGAACATGGATCTTGTCCGAATTACTTGATACCCGGAGATGGATCTTCTCCACGGGGCTGGATTAGCCTTCCTCGGTACTGGGTGACTTATTATCAGCGATGTATATATTCCGGGATGGATCTTCCCTGGGCCGTATGGGCCATATACAGTACCGAGTGGTTGAGCATATGAGGCTGACAGCATGGTACATCACATACAACATGTGCATTAGCATGTAGAGATAGCAGAATTATATTCTTTACACTGTTCAGATCTGCCTCACTTTACTGTTTTGAGTTGCTTATTTAATTTGGAAGCATGCCTACGTTTCTGTTCAGTTATTTCTATTTTATCTGTATCGGTTAAGTTCGTCACTACCTTTCAGTCTAAAGTTTGTACTTGTTACTTACTGAGTTGGATGTGCTCATGTTACTCCCTACACCTCGTGTGCAGATCCAGGCATTTTTGGTCACGACGGCGGTTGTTGATTACGGCTTCAGAGTTCGGAGACTACCAAGGTAGCTGCATGGCATTCGCAAGCCTTGACTCTCCTACTTTATCACCAGTTATATTTTCAGTTTATTTCTCTAGACACTGTAGTGGACTGTATTCTAATTTAGACGCTCATGTACTCTGTGACACCCTGATTTTGGGATGGATTGTATCGTATTTTAGTTATTTCTCTTTTCAGAAAGGCTTTCCTAAATTATTAAATTGCTTCCGTTTTTATGTTCAAAGATTTTTCTGTGTTGGGATGTTGAGTTGTGGCTTGCCTAGTTCCACGATAGGCGCCATCACGACGGGGTAGGTTTTGGGTCATGACAAGTTGGTATCAGACCCTAGGTTACATAGGTCTCACGAGTCATGAGCGGGTTTAATAGAGTCTTGCGGATCGGTACGGAGACGTCTGTACTTATCTTCGAGAGATTGCAGAACCCTTAGGAAACTCCACATTCTTGAATTCCTGTCGTGCGAATCTGTTGATTCTAGTAACTAAACATCTGTTGTTTCATTCTCTCACAGATGGTGAGAACTTGTACTACCAGTCAGGAAGGCCAGCTACCAGTACCACCAACAAGGGCCACGAGAGGCCGAGGCTGCGATAGAGTCCGTAGGGCAGAGGTGCAGCCCGCACAACAGCTGGGGCAGTACCTGCAGATCCACCAGTTGCCCCATATTAGAACCAGATTCCAGTTGTTGATGCACCAGCTCAAGCACCACCTATGCCTATTGTGATTTCAGGTCGTCAGGAGGCCTTAACTCAGATTCTGACCACGTGTACCAGCCTTGCTCAGGCGGTCTCTGTTCCGGCCGCAGTAGCTACTTCTCAGGCTGGGGAGGTGCTCAGACTCCCACTGCTCGCACACCAGAGCAGGTGGTATAGGGATTCCAGAAACTGGGGGCACCACCAGCCCAGCTGGTTGCAGCTTCTCAGGACTATGTGGTTCCTACTATGACTGAGGATGAGCAGCGTAGATTGGAGAGGTTTGGGAGACTCTAACCTCCATCTTTCAGTGGTGCCGAGGGAGAGGACGCACAAGATTTCTTGGACAGGTGTTAGAGGATACTCCACACAGCAGGTATTTTGGAGACCAGTGGGGTCTCATTCACTACTTTCCAGTTCTCTGGGGATGTATTCAGTTGGTGGGAGGCTTACGAGAGGTGTAGGCCGGTCGGCGCAGCGCCCCTTAGCTGACAACAGTTCTTCGTTATCTTTCTGGAGAAGTTCGTGCCTCAGTCCCATAGAGAGGAGCTGCACAGACAGTTTGAGCAGCTTCGTAAGTATGATATGTCTATGATGCAGTATGAGATGCGATTCTCGGAGTTGGCCCATCATGTTATCTGGTTGGTTCCCACAGACAGGGAGAGGATTAAGAGGTTTATAGATGGCCTTACTTTTCAGCTACGATTGCTTATGACTAGAGAGAGAGTGTCTGATGCTACATTTGATGAGGTTGTTGATATTGCTCGTCAGATTGAGATAGTTCGCAGTTAGGAGCGGGTTAAGAGGGAGGCCAAGAGGCCTCGTGGATAGGGTGGATTCAGCGGTGTTCCTTCTGGGGGCAGTTCCACTACGGTAGGGGTCATCCTTTCGGATATGCTCAGACGACTCGCCCGATTCACTATGGTGCACCATCTAGCCATGGTGCACACAACTATTAGCAGGGCCAGTCTTCATTCAGCACACTACCAGCTCAGAGTTCGTCTCATGCACCATCAGCTCAGGGTTCATCTGTGTCAGGACCTTCTAGCAGTTATTTTTGGTGCTCGGGGTTCCCTTTAGTCCCCACCGCCATTTGCAGAGAGAGGTTGCTTTGAGTGCGGAAATTTGGGTCATATCAAGAGGCATTGTCCCCGCCTTTCGGGAGGTTCATCTCAGCAAGGGAGTCAGCCTTCGACTTCGGCACTAGTTACTTCACCACCCGCCCAGCCAGATCGGGGTGGAGCTCGGTCATCTAGGGGTAGACCTAGAGGGGGAGGCCGATCACGTGGCGGTCAGGACCGTTTCTATGCATTCCCTACCAGACTAGATGCCATTGTTTCGGATGCTGTGATTACAGGTATTGTCTTAGTTTACCATAAAGGTGCCTCTGTATTATTTGACCCTGGTTCTACTTATTCTATGTCTTCGTATTTCGCTAATTATCTGCATATGCCCCGTGAGTCTCTAGTTTCAGTTTTTCATGTGTCTACGCTGGTGAGCGATATTACCATTATGGACCATATATATCGGTCATGTGTGGTGACTATTGGGAGTATGAAGACTAGAGTAGATCTCTTATTGCTTAGTATGGTCAATCTAGATGTTATCTTGGGTATGGTGAGTTATCAGATGTTTTGTTATATGACTTTGAGCCAAGTGGGGGAGTCTGCTATCTATGATTAAATTGTTATTTTGAAGGATGTAGTGTGTACGGGGTGTGAATTTGATCTGTGGTGTTAAGGCAGGGTTACCCCCTTCGAGTGTTGTTGTGCTAATGGGGCACGTGTCTTTTAGCCCGCTTGGGCGATGCAATTTAGAATCTGGAATTACATTTAATGGTACCGAGATTTATGGTAATTCTGTATGATTATGGATTATACATTTTAGTATAAGAAAGGTAAGAAGAATAATTTTAAATTCGCATAGGGTATTTTCAGAGTGAGCGTTACAGTTGAGGTATTTATATAGGTACTTAAGAAGAGTACAATGACTTACGAGCCTTATGGTGGTGTGGTATTATGTTAGGGTATCTTGTAGTAAGCTCTGGGTAAGGATCATGGAGTTTTGATAAGGAGAAATATCAAATTGAGGATAATTCAGAAGAAACTCGAAGTAAATAGGACAACTGGGTAGTTGGCTAGACCAGTATATTGATGGCATGATAGATGTAGTGTGTTGTGCAGGATTAAGATTTACATGTACAAGGTGTCAGTTCATTCTTGAAGGCAAGTTCACGAATTCTGGACAGAATGGTCAGTGTTGTATATTTAGATGAATGTTATAGTTGCTCGGTAATCCCTGAAAGGGGTGCGCGGTTGAAGGGGCATTGTGTTTCGATTTACGAATGTGTCATTCAGTTGTTGTTGAGCTTATTAGTGTTTTGATATGTTCAGTGAGCTGCTCTTCTATGCTACGAGGGGTTGTGATTCGTTGGTTGTATATAACTATGGTGCAGTTGTATTGGGGCCTTATAGCGAAAATGTACGCGAGATGGGTATTTGGGTGATGCATGAGTGGTCGCACATTGGTTATGTTCTTTCGGGTTTGTGTGGAATTGTGTCATTTTCTCTCCATGGTTATGGTAATGTGCTTCGAGTACTTGATGCCGGATTGCGCGTGTTTATTGAGTTTGAGCATGGTGGTTGAGGTATTTCATGTGGATCAGTGTTTGGATGGGGTCGCGTATTGCGGTAGAGTTATGTTAAGATATGATCCTTGTGTTAGATTCGTGTGTTATGGTTCTAAGGTGTGTGATGGGTTCTTAGCATTTTATTGGGGCGGTACCCGTCAGGCTTACGGGACGATTCTCTTGTTTGAGTCTTTATTTTGATTGAGTATATTTGGAAGGTTGCTTATTGGTGCACGGATTGCACGGGTTGTGGCTTTAGATAGTGTGGGTGTGGCATGTCAATAGAGTAGCTAGTATTTGATAAGATGAAGTCGTCGGATCTAGGACGGGTGCTATCAGATTTGATTATGGCATATTTGGAGGGATAATATCGAACGTCGGCTTAGGAATTTGCTATGGTTCTTGTCGAATGAGAGGGAGCTCCACGACTGGTAGATCTGGTGAATGGTTATGAGTCTCTGCGTGTTTCTTTCATCATCGGTGGTGTACAAAGGTTTTAGAATAGAGTCTTGCTTGATACGAGGTTTATTACCGGCATGGAGTTATTTCGAGCAGCTACGGTGATTAGAAATCATTACTTCGAGCATTTGAGCTATATGGTATTTGGAGTTTTGAGAATTTGAGTTATGGTTACGGCTTTTGGTACAACTTGTCCAGACTTATACAGTGTACAGGTTGCGGGATTCTGACCTTATAAGAAATTTCGGATGTTGGAAATTGGATTCTAAGGCTTATGAGTTAGGTAGAATTTAGAAAATTTCAGTTATGTGGTGTTATCAGACCTATATGGGATAGGGTGATGTGGGATAACCCCCTGGTTCGTGCGTGGTAAGATGGAATAGTGATTTGGTGGCTTGGAAATAACTCTTGGCACGTTCGAGTACGAACGTATGTTTAAGTGGGGGAGGATGTAACAACCCGGCCAGTCGTTTCGAGAGTTATAGCCTTGTTCCCCCATTTCCTGCTTCTTTTAGTGTTCTTCAGCTATATTATGATGTACCAGGTTAGTTGGTTCGAGTCCGGAGTGGTTTCGGAGTGAATTGAGATACTTAGTCTCTTTATTAGAAGCTTAGGTTGGAAAGGTCAACCGGATGTTGATTTATGTGTAAACGATCTCGGATTTGAATTTTGTTGGTTCTGTTAGCTCTGTTAGGTGATTTTGGACTTAGGAGTGCATCCGAAATGTGATTTGGAGGTCCGTAGCGGAATTAGGCTTGAATTAGCGAAAGTTGGTAATTTGGCGATTATGGTCGGCAGTGGAAAATTTGATATCGGGGTCGGAATGGATTTCCAAAAATTGGAGTAGGTTCGTGGTGTGATTTGTGACGTATGTGTAAAATTTGAGGTCATTCGGACGTGGTTTGGTAAGTTTAGACATCGTTTGTGGAATTCGGAAGTTTAGAAGTTCTTAGGCTTGGATCTGAGGGTAATTTGGTATTTTGATATTGTTTTGAGTGATTCGAAGGCTCGACTAAGTTCGTATGATATTATGGGATGTGTTGGTATGTTTGGTTGAGGTCTCGAGAGTCTCGGGGTGGTTCTGGGTGGTCAACGGGAGGTTTGGAACTTGGAAAATGCAGCTGAACTGCTACAGCTGGTGTTTTCCGCACCTGGGGAGAGGGAGCCGCAGGTGCGCGACCGTAGAAGCGCATGGGAGGTCGCAGATGCGGGCAGTGTTGAGTTGGACTAGAACTGCAGGTGCGAGAAGGGGGTCGCATCTGCGAGCCCGCAGATGCGAGGTTGAATCGTAGATGCGGAAGTGAGGAGTTGGTCAATTTCCGCAGAAGCGGAGGGAGAGGCGCAGGTGCGCTATCGCAGGTACGGTATTTGGATGCAGATGCGGAGCCTGGGATATTAAGTGAGTTCCGCACCTGCGATGGAAATTCCGCAGGTGTGGCGTCGCAAAAGCAGAAAAAAGGACCGCAGGTGCGGTGTCACCGGGCAGAAAGTATAAATAGAGGACTTCGAGACTTTTCCTCATTTCCACCATTTTTAGCTCGGACTTTGGAGCTTTTGAGGTGAGTTTTGAAGGGGATTCAAGGAAATTCACTGAGGTAAGTCCCTTGAGCCTTAAGTTCCCTTAGCTATGGTGGTTTCCCGTTGATTTCTCATCTAATTAGTAGGGTTTTGAAGTGAAAATTGGGGGTTAGGGATTGGGATTTTGGAGAGTGTAATTTGGGGATTTGAATAACCAAATGAGGTCGGATTTTGATAAATTTGGTATGGTTAGACTCATGAGTGAATAAGCTTCCGAGTTTTGTGATGTTTGTTGGATTCCAAGACGTGGGCCCGGGGGCCGGATTTGAGCCGATTTCGGATTTTGGCTATAATTTGGTATTTGTCTTGTGGAATTGATTCCTTTAACCTATATTGACCATATTGTATTACTTATGGCTAGATTCGGGACATTCGGAGGCCGAATTGAGAGGCAAGGGCATTCCGGAGTAGGACTTTGCTTGGTTTGAGATGAGTAACGCTTTCAAACTTGGTTATGAGGGTTCGAAACCCCGAACTATGTGCTATACGAGTGTTATTGAGGTGACGCACATGCCAAGTGACGGGCGTGCGAGCGTGCATCATGAAAAAGTGGCCTGGTTGATTCCATGGCATTGTATAGTGACTCTATTTTGTTAATATCTGTGTTTTCATCTTGTGATAAAGTAATTGTGCTGTCAATCATGCTAGATATCATGTTTAGGCTTTATGCCGGTACTATTAGGACCCCTAGCGGTCGTTTCTTGCTGTCAGCTTACTGATTTCATTGATATTATGTACTCAGTCATGTTCATGCATTTCATAACATATCTCCGTCTCAATTGTTATTTATTGATACATCATATCATTGTTTCGGGCTAGTTTTCATGATATTGTGAGCCCGCAAGTGAGACTAGAGAAATTGATGACTGAGTGAGACTGGGAGCCTGATTATGAGTGACAGTTATGGGATCGGGCTGCATGCCGCATCGGTTATACTGATTTTGTGATAGCTCTTGGGTTGTAGGAGACCCTTCGGAGTCTGTAACATACCCTCAGTGAGCGCAGTTGATTTTATTGAGGGATGGATCTTCCCTGGACATGGATCTTGTCCGAAGTACTTGATACCCGGAGATGGATCTTCTCCACGGGGCTGGACTGGCCTTCCTCGGTACTGGGTGACTTATAGTCAGCGATGTATATATTCTGGGATGGATCTTCCCTGGACATGGATCTTGTCCGAAGTACTTGATACCCGGAGATGGATCTTCTCCACGGGGCTGGACTGGCCTTCCTCGGTACTGGGTGACTTATAGTCAGCGATGTATATATTCTGGGATGGATCTTCCCTGGACATGGATCTTGTCCGAAGTACTTGATACCCGGAGATGGATCTTCTCCACGGGGCTGGACTGGCCTTCCTCGGTACTGGGTGACTTATAGTCAGCGATGTATATATTCTGGGATGGATCTTCCCTGGACATGGATCTTGTCCGAAGTACTTGATACCCGGAGATGGATCTTCTCCACGGGGCTGGACTGGCCTTCCTCGGTACTGGGTGACTTATAGTCAGCGATGTATATATTCTGGGATGGATCTTCCCTGGGCCGTATGGGGCATATACAGTACCGAGTAGTTGAGCATTTGAGAGTGTGAGCACATGAGATTGACAGCATGGTGCATCACATACAACATGTGCATTGGCATATAGAGATAGCAGAATTATATTCTTTACACTATTCGGATCTGCCTCACTTTACTGTTTTGAGTTGCCTATTTAATTTGGAAGCATGCCTACGTTTCTGTTCAGTTATTTCTATTTTATCTGTATCGGTTGAGTTCGTCACTACCTTTCAGTCTAAAGTTTGGACTTGTTACTTACTGAGTATGATGTACTCACGTTACTCCCTGCACCTCGTGCGCAGATCTAGGTATTTTTAGTCACGGCAACGGTTGCTGATTGTGGCTTCAGAGTTCGAAGACTACCAAGGTAGCTGCACGGCATTCGCAGGCCTTGACTCTCCTCCTTTATCACCAATTATATTTTCAGTTTATTTCTCTAGACACTGTAGTGGACTGTATTCTAATTTAGACGCTCATGTACACTGTGACACCCTGGTTTTGGGATGGATTGTATCGTATTTTGGATATTTCTGTTTTCAAAAAGGCTTTCCTAAATTATTAAATTGCTTCCGTTTTTATGTTCAAAGATTTTTCTATGTTGGGATATTGAGTTGTGGCTTGCCTAGTTCCACGATAGGTGCCATCACGACGGGGTAGGTTTTGGGTCGTGACAAAAGTTTCCCTAGCACAAAGCAAGAAGCTAGTTACTTATGTTCTGATCAATTCAAAATTTCCATTTCTCAGAGAGACAACAAACATATGGATACAAAAGGAAAGCTTGAGAATATTACTGCCAAGTTTATCGATTTAAAGGAATAAGAATATATTTTAGTTCAACCATATTAAAAGTTTGGCTCCTTTAGTCAACTCGTGAATGGTTTTCATATCAGCAACTCCGTGGAGAGTCCCTTCTCAACATGGTCCCACCACTTGAACAAAAAGTTATCGATGTCAAGTCTGAATAGAAGATAATCAACGATGACATATTTGATATCAGCAACTTCATCTGGGTTTGGGTTCATATTGATATCACGGATGATGAAAAGAAGATAATCAACTGCAATAAAAAGGAAGGATCAGCCACGAGTTATACCTATTCTACCTAATACAACCTACATTCTAGCCGGTCTATGTGATCAAAAGTAGCAACAAATATATATAGGAAGCAATAATGTCAGCGATTATACTATTAAGCGCAACAACCAGTAGAAACAACAACAGTTCTACAGTGGCGGCAACTTTTTCAGTAACAACCAGCAGCATCAGTACTACAACGGTGGTAACACTTATAACGATAACGAAAACAACAACAACAATGAGGAGTACTATAATAGTGGCAACACTTATTACAACAACAAAAGGAAGTAATGAGAAAAATGATCAGATAGCAGACCTACTCTGTCTGTGGTACATAATTCTAGCTTCAATCCCTGAACAAACACAAGAAAAAATGATCCTATTAGAAATGAAATCCAAAGCCTACAAGACAAGAAAAAGGCAGTATAAAATTGTCAAAATTTTTGTAAAGTATTGACTAGAAGTTGGATATTGAGTTCCTGAAAATTGTTCAGTGATATGATAAAAAAAGTTTAAGCTTATCAGAAACATCTTCTGCATTACTCCATTGCTCTTCAGTTGGATACGACTGATAATTTGTGTTAGTTAGACTCAACTTGTTAAACACCTCTTTGTATTCTATAGCTGTTCTCAGCATTAAATATGTTGAGTTCCACCGAGTAGGACAATCATACTCCAACTTCTTATTACAAGAACAGTAAACTAAACGTGCGGCTTCTTCAAACCTCTCAATTATGCCAGCTGATCCAATCCAATACAGGACACTATCACGTAATTTGCTAATACTATCTCCTATCACCTTTAACCCTTCTTGCACAATCAAATTTAAAATATGTGCAGCACAACGTACATGAAATACTCGACCAGTCAACAACAAATCTTTTTTATTAAGTTTCTCATCCAATAAAATTTTAATCATAGCATTGTTTGTGCTAGAATTATCAACTGTGATAGTTGACATTTTTCGTTCAAGATTCCAATCAAACAAACAATTAACCAAAGCACCACACAAAGCATCTTTATCATGTGGAGCAGGGACATAAGCAAATCTCAGAATATGACTTTAAAGCCTCCATGAATCATCAATGAAATGACCAATAATAGCCATGAACCCTTTTTTGTTACTATTGGAAGTCCACATATCAGTTGTTATGGCAATTCTACTCGTGACTTTCTCCAACAACTTAGAAGTTTGCGATTTAAAATTTTCAAAAATTTTCATTATGTCATTCTTGATTGTATTTATGGAAACCATCTTAAACATAGGCTGGAGACTCGCAACAAAGTTCCTAAATCCCACATGATCAACTATAGAGAGTGTATACTCGTGTAAAATAATGGCATGTGCAAGTTGTTTATGTAAAATATCTTGATCAAAATAACCACCCCCAGTATCACCCTCATTTTGTACATCTCTTGGCCTATTAGGACACTTAGGTATGTGATCTAACATAGATTTTGTACCACAATTTCTAGCATTTTTATATCGGCAATTGCAAAACTTACAAACACTATATGGAACACCATTAAACTTCACCGGTTCGAAATGATTCCATGCTCGGGAATATCTCTTTTTTCCCATTTCAACAACTTCATCAGATTGTAAAGGCCTTCGACTCTCATCGTCTAAGAAAATAGCATTAGAAGATGAAGTTGACAGATTCTCTTCATTTTGAGATGCCATGATTATCTAGTAAAATAAAGACAAGAAATAGCACTAAAAGCTGATATTTAGAAACACAATTACAGGAGAAGCAGATCACAGGGACTGTAACTATCCGTAAATTTATCGTTCAAAATATTTCCTTTCCCCTGATTTTTATCGTTCAAATTGACTGAAGAATCCACCGAAGTGTGTCTTCAGAATCACTGATCATGTTGAACAGTGGAATTAAAGGTTGGGGGTGCTATAATTAATTAGAAAGTTAAAAATCAGTTTTAATTCACAAAAGTATGATACATAACTAGAAAATAGGTCTTTGCTAACTACCAAGCAAAACAAGAAATAAAACGATCCCAAGTCAGCATGAGAAAGTATATGAAAGTTGAATATTTGTAAGGTTAACCAGTATTTCAATTGATAATACATCTTCAATCTTGTATTTCATATTCAGCAGAAGTTGTGAGTAAGAAGTTGAGAGAAACATAAATCGAGTGCATTACCTGGATTTGCTGGAGAAAACTTTGCCCCGAGCCCGGAGGAAGAAGAATCGAAGAAAGTTTGAGGTTTGAGGAAGGAGAATCACAGTATTTCAAAGAGGAAGAAGAATCGCAGTAGTTCAAAGAGGAAGAAGAATGGCAAGAGAGTTTCTGAATTTTGAGTTTGGGAATTGGGTTTGAGCATTTGGGGATTTAAGATTTAGGGGAACATAACAAAAGTACGCGGGTCTAACTTATTTTTACCCGACCCAGCTATTAACCCGTATGTGTCCTACCCTACCCTACCCTATTAAAAGTTTTTAAAAATAATAATTTGCCCTACCCTACCCTGCCCCATTAAAATCTTTCCCTGCCCCATTTAAGGTTATCCTTGCCCCGCCCTGCCTCAATTGCCATCCCTAGTCTGCTACACATATTTGTTAGCTTTAAGTGTCCAGTAAGTTGGGACTGCAAGATAATGTATCTAAATAAAAATTCTAAAAAGTTTGAATGGATGTCTATATATTTAGCCTACGAATATTTTGTGCAACTCATTTAAATAAATGAAAAATTATCCCAAAATGGCATACACATTATCCGATATTTGTATATACTACACCATGTAAAGAGTCTGGAACCAAAGTAACGCATAAAATTCTTAGAGAATCAAAGTAATGTGAAGGCTAACGGTCCAGTCTAACAGCCGCTAGCCAAGTCAAGCATGTATAGCGCATACCTCGCATGCGCTATATGTCCCCTTATTTTGTTTTGTTTTTCATTCCAAGTGTGTTTTGCATATAGGTGTGACGCTTGTTTGTTCCGAATATGTGACAATTTTTACTCCACAATGTTTTACTTCTTATACAGGTTACAAGTAAATAAAAATAATACGTTAATATTTATATTCATAATAAAAATATTTATACAAAAATTTAGCATTTAGTGTAATATACACAACATACTAGCCATCAATATGTCCCACAACTTGTATGCCTTAACTTATTTTGTCTGCCTAAGGAGCATGCCATCCCCACCACCTATATTTACAGGGTCATCAACCTAAACGAGTTTCTTTCATACTTCACAGTTGAATAATATACAAGGATACAATACATTCTGAAATTTCCCTTGAACAACTCTTAAAATATCAAGAAGAATGTCTAGAACATAGCTAAACCAAATCTTGCCGAAAACGAAACGAAAATCCTACATACCTCTTGTATTCTTGCTTCCAAACCTTGTTACCTTTAATACACGACCTTCCTTATGATTTTATAGCTAAAATACAGAGGTGACATGCTTTTATATTTCCAAAACTCGAGCTATAAGGAGAAATGAGGACGACAAAGTCTTACCTATGTCTTAAGGATCGTGTTGATGTGTTCGCTTCTTGATTTTGAGCTGCGGATCATGGACTTGCTTCAAAATCATAAGGAAATTCTCAGAGAGATTTGGAAGCTCTTATTGTGTGTGAATTTTCTGGAGAATGAGGAAAAAGAAGACTAAGTCTTCTATTCATAGTAAGGTTGAAAAGTCAACCACATATGTGCTTCACCGGCCCTTCTTCCGATGCTCATATCTCTTTATCCGGATATCGTATGAATGAACAGTCAAGAGAGTTGGAAACTAAATTCCAAGTCCTTAAATTTTGTATATAATATTTCCCCAAAATACCTCATATATCACACGAAATTAATTGCTCAAAAAGCTTTATTGCAAGGCAAATCCTTAGTCGGTTTTTCTGCAACTTAAATCTGATTTTCTCCAAACATTATATTCTATATCCAAACATCATATATATTCATATGATGACTTTAAACTCATTTAAATCATATTTATCAAGTCATTTACACAATATACAATATCACATAAGTACGGGGTGTAACAATCTCCCCCCTCCCCATAAGAACATTCATCCTCGAATGTTGACTGAGGTATACAGAAGCATTAATCAAAGATCTGTTTCATACCTGAAGTAGTAAATAGATGCAGATATCTGACTCCCATATCCTTCTCAGCTTCCCAAGTCATCTCTTCAGCATAATTGCTTTGCCATAACACTTTCATTGAAGAAATATCTTTCATCCTCAACCGACAACTCTGGAAAGATCTCCATCACACTTCTGAAGCATGGAGACATGAAACACTGGATGTACCTCCTGAAGGTCTGTTGAAAGGTCTAACTCGTATGCTACATGAAAAACTCGTCTAATGATCTGATATGGGCCTATATACCTAGGACTAAGCTTGCCCCTATTTCTGAACCTCATAATGCCTTTCATAGGCGACACCTTCAAGAATACCTAATCGCCAACCTAGAACTCTAGATCTCGATGTCGGTTGTCTGCATATGACTTCTGTCGACTTTGGGCTTCTAGAAATCTCTACCTGATCAGCTTAACCTTATCCACTGTCTGTTGGATCAGATCTAGGCCTATCAAATGAGACTCACCAACTTCGAACAATCCTATGGGTGGTCTGCACTTGCGCCCGTACAAATCTTTATAAGGCTTCATCTGTATGTTGGAATAATAACTGTTGTTGTATGCAAACTCTATCAATGGTAAGTGTTCATCCCAACTACCTTTGAAATCTAACACACACTCCCTTGACATGTCCTCGAGCATCTATATGGTTCGCTTGGCTTGTCCATCTATCCGGGGATGAAAAGTTGTACATTCACCTACATCCCCAAACCTTTCTAGAACGATCTCTAGAAGTTAGTTATAAATTCTACGCCTATGTTTGAAATGATAGATACTGGAATACCATGGAGGCGTATAATCTCCTTGACATACAATCTAGCGTAATATTTTGTTGTATAGTTAGTTCTAACATGCAAGAAATGAGCTGATTTATTAAGCCTGTCAACTATAGCCCAAATAGAATCATACATGCTCTGAGTACGAGGCAGGCCTGAGATAAAGTCCATATTCACTGCTTCCCACTTCCATGTTGGGATCTCTACCTCATGTAACAAACTGCTAGGCTTCTGGTGCTCAAACTTTACCTGCTGGCAATTAGGACACTGGGCCACGAACTCTGCTATGTCACATTTTATTCCGTCCCACCAGTAAATTCACTTAAGATCATGGTACATCTTAGTAGAGCCCGGATGAATGGTGTACCTGGAATGATGTACCTCTGCCATAATTTGCTTGTGTAACCTTGCAATGTCTGGAACATAAAGCCTATCTATATATCTGAGGACTCTGTCACTAGTAACTCTGTAAGGTGGCTTTTTCTTTTTCCTGGCTACCTGATTGTACTTAATTAGAACTGGATCTTCATATTGCCTCTGTTTCGCTTTAGTCACTAAACAAATGGTAGCTGTATTCTGAATTGCAACTCATGCATCCTCTGAATCTATCAATTTAACTTCTAAACTGGCTAACTGATGGAGTTAATAAGTTAAATCCCTTTTCTGAGGCTGCAAGTAAGCTAAACTCCTCATGGACTTACGACTGAGAGCATCAGCTATAAAATTAGCTTTACCTGGATGATAAAGAATGTCAATGTTGTAGTCCTTTAGAAGCTCTAACCATCGTCTTTGTTGCAAGTTCAACTCCTTCTACTTAAATATATACCGCAGGCTCCTATTATCTCTATTGATATCAACATGAACGCTATAGACATAGTGCCTCTAAATCGTCAGTGTATGAATAACTGCTGCTAGCTCCAAGTCATGTGTAGGATAATTTTACTCATGCTTCTTCAACTGTCTAGAAGCATAAAAAATTACCTTTTCGTGTTGTATCAACACAAAACTTAGGCCAATTCGAGAAGCGTCTTAGTAAATAACATAACCCTCAAATCCCTCTAGAAGTGTAAGAACCGGAGCTGTAATCAACCTGTTTTTCAACTCTTGGAAACTCCCTCACATTCATCTGACCACTGAAATTTGGCTGCTTTCTGTGTTAATCTAGTAAGTGGCGCTGCAAGGGAAGAAAACCGTCTATGAACCTCCTGTAATACCTTGCCAAACCTAAAAAACTACGTACCTCAAGTTGCGTCATAAGTCTGGTCCTATTCTTCACTGCCTATATCTTCTATCCATCTACTTTGATGCCCTCTGATGATACTATATGTCCAAAAAATGCTATCGAACACAACTAGAATTCGCACTTTGAGAATTTGGCATACAACTTCTGGTCCCAAAGGATACCTAACACTGTGTATAGATATCTATGGATGTTATGATTCAAACTTGGAATAAACCAGAATATCATGAATAAACACTATCACAAATAAGTCTAGATAAGTCCTAACACGATGTTCATAAGATCCTTAAACACCATTGGGCATTAGTCTGCCTGAACGATATCACTAGAAACTCGTAATGGCCATACCTGGTTTTGAACGTTGTCTTAGGTATGTCACACTCTCTAACTCTAACCTGATGGTAGCCTGATCTCAAGTCTATCTTCGAGAAGTAGTTGGCACCCTAAAGCTGGTCAAACAAGTCATCAATTCTGGGAAGGGGATATCTATTCTTGATCGTGACCTTGTTCAATTGTTTGTAATCTATGCACATACGTAGGGAGCCATCTTTCTTTTTCAAAAATAAGACTGGTGCTCCCCAAGGAGAAGTGCTGGGTCTAATGAAACCCTTATCTAATTGATCTTTCAACCACTCCTTAATTTCCTTTAATATTGCTGGTGCCTTTTTGTAAGGAGGAATAAATATTGGTTTCGTACCCGACACTATATTGATGGGAAAGTCAATTTCCCGCTCTGGAGAAAGACCTGGAAGCTCATCTAGAAATACATCAAGGAACTTATTCACTATTAGAACTTATTCAAGAGTCGGCATTCCCTTCTCTATGTCTCGAACATGAACTATATGATAAGCATCCCTTGGCGATTATCTTCCTCGTCTTAAGGTACAAAATAGATATACCTTTTTCGTGATATAGAAACACCTTTCCATTCTATAGCTGACCCTTCTGGGAAATTGAACTGGACCGTCTTCGCTTTACAGTCAACATTAGCATAGCAAGAAGACAACCAATCCATACCAAGTATAATATCAAAGTCAACCATTCCTAACTCAATCAAGCCAACTGTAGTACTATGGTCTCCAATCACAATAGTGCAACCTCTAAAAACGCACCTAGCTACTACTGAATCACCAACTGGGGTGGCTACCTCAAAACTTTTAATGGCTTCTGGTTCTATCCCAAACTTAGTATCAACAAATGGAGTAACATAATATAGTTTAAAACCAGGATCTATCAACACATACACATTATGAGAATTCACTGACAAAGTACTTGTAACCACATCTTGTGAAGCCTCCCGGTCCTAACGACCAACCTAAGTGTAGTTGCGATTCTGGGGACCATCTATAGTAGGAGCTCTGCCTCGACCTCTACCACAGCCCGCTGGTGTTTGAGGAACTTGCCCTTGCGCGTGTGCTGGTGCTGAAGAAGCTGCAACTGATCTTGCTGGCTGAGCTGAACCACTACTACCCGTAGATGGGAAATCTCTCATAAATGGCCTGACTCGCCACAAACATAACATGCATCTACACCCAACGGGCATCGGCCCAAATGACATCTACCATAATCAGAACACCTAGGGTAAAGTGAACCACCCTAACTAGAAACACCTCAATGCTGGGATCCTGATGCCTGACTAGCTCTAGACTGTGGGGGTCGATCAGGTTTTGGCCCCAGAAATCGTGAAGGAGTACTAGATGATGGCTGCATAACACTCTGCTATCTACTAGCACCAGATGTCTTACCAAACAGACATGAAAATCTACCTCTCTTTCTTTAGCTTCTACCTCTGTCAGCGCTCTACTTCTGTTTCCTTTCCTCAAGTGCTAAGGCGAATGCCTGAATACGTGGAATGTCCACACCCGACTGTATAGATACGATTATACACTTATTTACTAAGTAAGGACCAAGTTTTGCTACATACCTATGTACCCTGTCCTCCATGTATGATACAACTGCAAGAGAAAACCTCACTAAAGAATTAAAGAGGAGGTTGTATTCTACAACACTCATACCCTCTGTCTCAATGTTAGGAACTGATCCAATCGTGCTCTACATGTATCTGCAGGTAAGTTATAGTGGAGGAATGCCTCTGAGAACTCCCGCCATGTAGCTGGAGCGGCATTTTCTCCCCTAGACATCTCCCAAGTGGTATACTAATCTGCTGCTAGATCCTATAATCTTTATGCTGCCAATTACTGACTCTCTATCTGTGGCATGCATAACTCTGAGGGCTCTGGCTACTCTGTCTAGAAAATCCTGGGGATCCTCTGTTGTACTAGATTCCGTGAAAGTTGGAGGCTCTAATCTGAGGAAATCACGAATCCTAGAACCCGTATCGTCACCCTGAGGACTTGTATGATGTCGTCTGACCTGAGTAGCTGCAATGCTATTCAACAATCTGACGACCTCCCTCATATCGTAGTGCTGAGGAGCCGGAGGTGCGATATCTAGAGCACCCCTAACCTCTCCCTGAACAGATGGAGTCTGTGAAGCTCCGGATGGAACCTCATGTCTGGACTCCTCGTGCTCATCTAACTCAGGGGGTACTCTGCTAGTACCCTGGCCAGCAACGCCTTTGCCCTTCTAGACAGCTGTAGGTCTCTTCGGCGGCATCATTACATATAAAACTTTTAGTTAGAAAGTTGAATTCTTATAACATAGCTCTACCGCACGATCTAGAGAAGAAAGAAGGACAACCATCCTACAATGCCCTGTAGCCTTCTGTTCATAAATATGGTGCGCAACATACTCTTGATGTAACGACCCGGCTAGTTGTTTTGAGAGTTGCAGCCTCGTTTTCTCATTTACTGCTCAATTTGTCCTTTATAGTTATTATGTGACTTGCCGGAGTAATTGGTTCGAGTCCGATGAGGTTTTGAAATGAATTAAGACACTTAGTCTCTAAAATAAAAACTTAAGTTGAAAAGGTTGACTAGATGTCAACTTATGTGTAAACGATCCCGGAATAGAATTTTGATAATTTCAATAGCTCCGTATGATAATTTTGGACTTAGGAGCGTGTCCGAAAAAGTATTTGGAGGTCTGTAATTAAATTAGGCTTGAAATGGCTAAAATAGAAATTTGAGTTTGGAAGTTTGACCGGGAAGTTGACTTTTTGATATCGGAGTAAGAATCTAATTCTGGAAATTTGAATAGGTCTATTATGTCATTTATGACTTGTATGAAAAATTTGAGGTCAATCGGACTTGATTTAATAGGTTTCGGCATCAAATGTAGAAGTTGGAAATTTTTAAGTTTCATTAAGCTTGAATTGGGGTATGATTTGGGGTTTTAGCATTGTTTGATGTGATTTGAGGTTTCGAATAAGTTCGTATGATATATTAGGACTTGTTGGAGTATTTGGTTGAGGTCCTGGGGACCTCGGGTGAGTTTCAGAAGGTTTACGGATCGATTTTTGGACTTGGAGAACAACTGAAGAATTTCTGGTGTCCAGCTCTGGTTTCCTTCTTCGCATTCGCGAGAGAGGTCTCGCATTCGCGAAGGGGAACTGGGGCAGGCGAGAATTTGTTCTTCGCGTTCGTGAAGAAGGGACCGCATTTGCGAAGGCAAAGTTTGGCAAGGCATCGCGTTCGCGAGGTTGCCTTCACGCTCGCAAAGAGTAATTTTGGGCAGCACAATTTTGTGCTTATTGAACGCGAGGCAATGGTCGCGTTCGCGAAGAAGAAAAGCCTGGACAGAGAGTTTAAGTTCTGAAAATGGGACTTCGTCCCATTTTCTATTTTTACCGATTGGGAGCTCGGGGAGAGGTGATTTTCGGGAGATTTTCAAGGAAAATATTGGGTTAAGTATTCTTAACTCAAATTTGGTTAAAGTACCCGAATCTATGATAGTTTTTAACATTTAATTGGTGGATTAAGTTGGAAAATTTGTGAAAATCCCTAAGTTTAGATTGAAGATTTGAGGGTCGAGTTGATGTCAGAATTTAGTGATTTTGGTATGGTTGGACTCGTGGTTGAATGAGCATTCATATTTTGTAACTTTTGTCGGGTTCCGAGACGTGGGCGCCACGGGCGATTTTTGAGTTAAATTTCGGATTTTGTTGAAAGATTAGTATTTTCTTATGGAATTAATTCAAATAATTTGTATTGATTGAATCAAATTAATTATGACTAGATACGAGGCTTTCGGAGGCCAACTCACGAGGCAAAGGCATAGTGGAGTAAAGAATTACACGGTACGAGGTAAGTGACTTGTCTAACCTTGTGTGGGGAAAATTTTCCTTAGGATTGGTATTGATGTGATAATTGTGATGTGTTGAAATTCGTGCACGTGACGTGACGAGTGTGTACACGGACTAAATGTGGAAGGTTATGCCTTTAAATTGTGTAGATGACTGTTGCTAATTAATTAAATCATTTTATCCTGTTATATTCATCATCATTGATCTATTTAATAATTTTTTGAAATTTGTTTGACCTTTTCTTGCTAATTGCCTTACTTGTTTAGTTGAAACTTTGTTTCTGTGCATTAATCAAATGTTGAATTTCTTAATTGAATTAGTATTAATATAAAGTATTTGACATTTTTAAATTTGGTATTAAGGCAACGTGCTAAGAATTGTGAAATATTATTTTTGCTGAGTTATTCATTCCCAAATATTTTGTGAGATTTTTATACTCATGATGATTGAGCCGTGAGCTCCTTATTGTGAAAAATATTGTTGTTGTAGATTTATTTTGGCAAGTTGAAATATTTGGGCACCTGAGGTGCAAATTATGATATATTGTGATATTGATACGCATGCGGTGGTATGTGGTCTGGGTGTTGAAACGCATGCGGTGAGATAAGGGTGGCTTGATATGCGTGGCTAGTAGGGGAACTACTAGAAGTCACGCGATGTGATAAGGGTAGCTAAAACGTGAGATCCTATTTCGGAAAAAATATTTTCTTTAAAATTAAATATGAAGGCTCCCGCGGTGAATTTATTTATTATTTGGGACTACAAGGCGGTACCTCGGGAGTGCCCTTATTGATATTTCTTTATGGCTGCATTTGCCTTTGGTTATTTTGTGTTTTTCTTAAAGTTGTAAATTTCTGTTTTCCTTCCGTGAGGTATTAATTGCCCTTGTTCTGTGTAGTTAAATTATGATATATTATTTGATTCATTCCCATTGTCATTTTTATTATTATATTGTTAAAATTTTCACCCTGTCTTTTTATTATTTCCAGTAGGGCCTAAACTGACCTCGTCACTACTCTACCGAGGTTATGCTTGGCACTTATTGGGTACCGCTGTGGTGTACTCATACTACACTTCTGCACATCGTTTCGTGCAGATCTAGGTACTTCCTATCAGACCAGGTATCCGTGAACTAGCTGCACGCGGAGACATCAAGGTATATCTGCCAGCGTCCGCAGACCTCGAAGTCCCCTTCTATCCTTATTGTGTTGCTTTCCTTATTCTCTTTAGACTCTGATGTATAGAGACACTTAGAATAAATTCTTAAAAGCTTGTGACTTATTTCTACCTGGTTTTGGGAGTTGTGATTATTTAAGTTGCCGTTCTTATTTATTTCAGTTGTTAAGAATTGAGTTTCATATTTATATTCAGTTATTCCGCATAATTGATAGGCTTACCTAATCTTAGAGACTAGGTATCATCACGACATCCTAAGGAGGGAACTTGGGGTCGTGACAAGTTGGTATCAGAGCTCTAGCAGGTTTAGTCACAAGCAGGTTTAGTAGAGTCTCACAGATCAGTACGGAGACGCCTGTACTTATCTTCAGGAGGCTATGGAACTGTTAGGAAAATGTTCTTTTCTTTGATTCCTTATCGTGTGCATTTGTTGACTTCGAAATTCTAAACCATTGTCTTTCTATTCTCTCATAGATGGTGAGGACGCGCACAACTGGATCCGATGATCAGACACCCACGCCCCATGTTGGAGCTGCAAGAGGCCGAGGAAGACCACGTGGTGCAGCCAGAGCACCTGTACGAGCTGCTGCAGCAGAGCTACCAGTAGCTTCAGTTGGAGAGCAGGCACCTGAGATGCCTGTTACTACCCCTGCACTTCAGGAGACTCTTGCCTAGTTTTTTAGCATGTTTGGCACTCTGGCTCAGGCAGGGTTGATTCCACTTGCTCCTGCCACATCTCAAACCGGGGGAGGAGAACAGACTCCCGCTGCCCGTATCCCAAAGACACGAGCCTAGGTTGACCATGCCCCAGAGGTTATACTAGTTGTCCCAGTTCGGCCCGAGGCTAGGGCAACAGTTTCGGAGGGGGAGCAGCTCAGGCTCAAGAGGTACAAGAAGTACCACCCTCCCACTTTCAGCGGTTTGGCTTCAGAGGATGCTTAGGGTTTTCTTGAAGAATGTCACTGTATCCTCTATACTATAGGTATTGTGTATTCCAGTGGGGTTTCTTTCACGGCATTCCAGCTTAGAGGAGCGGCCTACCAGTGGTGGCGAGTATACGAGTTGGATAGTCCGGGTGAGGTAGCTTCACTCACTTGGACTCAGTTTTCATATATGTTCTTAAGGGAGTATGTTTCTTAGAGTCTCAGAGATGCTTGGCGCGCCAAGTTTGAGTAGTTGCACTAGGGCTATATGACAGTATCAACGTATGTTGTTCTATTCAGTGATTTGGCTAGGCATGCACCAGCCCTGGTTGCTACTATCAGAGAGTGCGTCTGTCGATTTATTGAGGGGCTCCACCCTAGTATCAAATTCAGTATGGATCGAGAGCTAGAGATGGACATCGCATACCAACAGGTGGTGTCAATTGCTAGGAGATTGGAGAGTATGCGGATCCGGGAGAGAGAAGAGAGGGAAGCTAAGAAACCTCGAGATTCTGTCACATATAACAATTCTCGTGCCTCAGCTACAGCCCGTCATGGTAGATGCTATGTGGACCGTCCTATTCATTCAGCACTTCTAGCTGCTAGTGGTACTCCGGCTACTCCCAAACCTCAGGTTCCATATTATGCATCGCCAGTTTCTACTGTACATCCTATACGGGGTGCTTTCAACGGTCAGTCCAATCGATCAGGCCCGAGCCGGTCCCAACTGCCACATCCTCCGAGGGCTTGTTTTGAGTGTGGTGACACTCATCATATAATGATAGATTGCCCCTGATTCAGGAGGGGTGCACCTCCACAGATTTCCTAGGCTCCACCTATTATGCAGGGCCCTCAAGCTTCTCAGCCCATGGTTACTGCACCAGTTGCCACTCCACCTTCACATCCAGCTAGAGGTGGAGGTCGGACAGGTAGAGGTCACCCTAGAGGGGGAGGCCAGGCAAGATATTATGCCCTTCCTGCTAGGACGAAGGAAGTTGCATCAGATTCTGTTATCACATGTATTGTTCTGATTTGTCATAGAGATACATCAGTCTTATTTGATCCAGGCTCCACTTATTCTTATGTGTCATCTTATTTTGCCCCATATTTGGGCATACCCCGTGACTCTTTGGATTCTTCTATTTATGTATCTACACCCGTGGGTGAATCTATTATTGTTGATCGCGTGTATCGGTCGTGTTTGATTGTTATCAGTGGTTTTGAGACCATACCTGATTTATTATTGCTCAGTATGGTGGATTTCGATACTATTTTGGGTATGGACTAGTTGTCGCCCTATCACGCTATCCTTGATTGTCACGCCACGACTGTGACGTTGGCTATACCAGGTCTACCGCGGCTAGAGTTGAGAGGTACCTTGGATTATATTCCTAGCAGAGTTGTTTCATTTCTTAAGGCTCAACGAATGGTTGAGAAGGGGTGTGATACGTATCTGGCCTATGTGAGAGATTTTAGTGTTGATACTCCTACCGTGGAGTCAGTTCCGGTAGTAAGGCATTTTCTCGATGTATTTCCAGTGGATCTTCCGGGTATGCCACTCGACAGGGATATTGACTTTGGAATTGATTTGTTATCAGGCACTCAACCCATTTCTATTCCACCATATCCTATGACCCCAGCAGAATTGAAAAAATTAAAGGAGCAGTTGCAGGAACTGCTTGATAAGTGTTTTGTTCGGCCCAGTGTATCACCTTGGGTTGCTCCTGTATTATTTGTGAAGAAGAAGGATGGTTCTGTGCAGATGTGTATTGATTACCGCCAGTTGAACAAGGTTACAGTGAGGAACATGTATCCATTGCCACGTATTGATGACCTATTTGATCAACTTCAGGGTGCCAGAGTATTCTCGAAAATTGATTTGCGGTCAGGGTATTGTCAGTTGAAGATTCGGGAACCAGATATTGCAAAGACTGCCTTCAGGACTCGGTATGGTCATTACGAGTTCCTTGTAATGTCATTTGGACTGACCAACACCCGAACAACATTTATGTATTTGATGAACAGTGTATTTCATCCCTATCTCGATTCTTTCATCATTATGTTTATTGACGACATTATGGTGTACTCCCTGAGCCGAGAAGATCATGAGCAGCACCTGAGGACTGTGCTTCAAACTTTGAGAGAAAAGAAGTTATATGCAAAATTTTCAAAGTGTGAATTCTGGCTTGATTCAGTGGGATTCTTGGGTCATATAGTTTCGTGCGAGGGGATCAAGGTAGATCCGAAGAAGATTGAGGTAGTGCAGAGTTGGTCCAGACCATCCTCAACTACGGAGATCCAAAGTGTTTTTGGCTTGGCGGGGTATTATCGCCGATTTGTAGAGGGTTTCTCTTCTATTGATGCACCTATGACCAAATTGACCCAGAAGGGTGCTCCGTTCAGATGGACCAAGGAACGTGAGGAGAGCTTTCAAAAGCTCAAGGCAGCTTTGACTACAGCCCCAGTATTGGTGTTGCCTACAGGTTCAGGGTCTTATACTGTGTATTGTGATGCATCGTGTGTTGGTCTCGATGCAGTGCTATACAAGATGGTAGGGTGATTGCCTATGCGTCCAGACAATTAAAGGTGCATGAGAAAAATTATCCGGTCCACGACCTTGAGTTAGCAGCTATTATTCATGCCTTGAAGATTTGGCGGCATTATTTGTACGGTGTCTATTGTGAGGTTTATACCGATCACCGGAGTCTACAACATCTGTTTGAACAGAAAGATCTTAATTTGCGGCAGCGGAGGTGGGTGGAGTTGCTTAAGGATTATGATATCACCATTCTCTATCATGCTGGAAAGGCCAATGTGGTGGCCTATGCCTTGAGTCATAAGGCGGAGAGTTTGGACAGCTTAGCATACTTACCGGTAGCAGAAAGGCATTTAGCTTGGATGTTTAGGCCTTGGCCAACCAGTTTGTTAGATAGCATGTTTCCGAGCCGAGCCGAGCCGAGTTTTGGCTTGTGTGGTTTCTCAATCTTCTCTTTATGATCGTATCAGAG
>AWOL01S0069126.1:3312-22618 GCA_000715115.1 Nicotiana otophora
GTCCACAACCTTAGTATTTAATACTAGCTACTCATAGTAGAATCCAAGAACAAAGCAATAAATAAAGTCATAAAGCTTACAAAGATGACAAGATTCTCTCTTCAAAAGATTCAGAATAATGGTGTATTCAATGCTCTAATTGTAGCCTATTTTTCAAACAAAATGTCCAACAAAAAACCTAGTCATTCTACTTATAATGGGCTAAAAGTCGGTGTCAAAAAGTGACAAAAATGCCCTGCAGATCAAGTCTACGATTGCAGAATGGGTCGCAGACAGCTTTCATGGTCCGTATATCTTCCCTTTCCTTTGTAGAGTTGGTTTCCTAGTTCTCCAGTGTTCCGTCGCATTTATGTTATGCGGCCCGCATATCCATTTTGCGAGTGTATATCTTCCTTTTTCCATGTATGATTTTCTCAAATATAAAAGTGTTAAAGATGAGAACAACCAATATTTTACAAATAGAACCCACTTACTCCTAAGCGATTCTATTAAACAAGGTTTAAAGCATTGAGTTTTTGCTATTCAATTCTACCAAACCCTAACGCACTTTTCCAAGTAAAGATAGAGTAAAATGACATTAGTCAATGTTTGCAACCATCTACAATAAATGAAGCGTGAGAAATGAATAGATATCAGCCACACAAGATATATATATTCAATGGTAAACACCCATTAACATTACACCCATTTAGGGTCCACAACCTTAGTATTTAAAACTAGCTACTCATACTAGAATCCAAAAACAAAGCAATAAATAAAGTCATACAACTTACAAAGATAACAAGATTCTCTCTTCAAAAGATTCAAAATAATGGTGTATTCAATGCTCTAATTGTAGCCTATTTTTCAAAAAGATGTCCCACAAAAACCCTAGTCATTCTACTTATAATAGGCTAAAAGTCGGGGTCAAAAAGTGAAAACAATGCCCTGCAGATCAAGTCTACGATTGCAGAATGGGTCGCAGATAGCTTTCATGGTCCGTATATCTTCCCTTTCCTTTGTAGAGTTGGTTTCCTAGTTCTCCAGCGTTCCGTAGCATTTATGTTATGCGGCCCGCATATCCATTTCGCGACCGCATATCCTACCATAGAATCAGCTTCTCAGAAACCCTTTTTGCATTTGTGCGATCATTATGTGTCTGCACAAGAGTTATACGACCGCATAATGGATTGCAGAGTCCACTCTCATAACTGGGTTGGACTACTTCACTATGCGGTTAGTCTGCGGCCCGCACATCATTTATACGGTCGCAAACCTGCCGCATTTCAGATCTTCTACTGGTTTGTCATCTTTTCCATGTTCTTGGCTCTTCAAGTCTTTGTCTACGAAACACCAAAACTACATAAGAAATGACTTACAATGCTTTAAAAAACGAGCTAAAGTCTATGTAGTTTGTATAAAAAATGCCGAAATGCTACGGCACATCAACACCCCCAACTAAGACTCTTGCTTTCCCTAAAGCAACTAAAACAAAATTAACCTACAAAACACAAATCTACTTCCGCGAGAGTACAAAGCAGCAGTGAGTATGGATGGTGCTGACTGTGAGCTAACAAGTACGTAACTTATTTTATTCACCCTTTCTTTGAAGACAAAGATCATTTAATAGTTCGAATAATCAGTTTGTAAACTTCGAGCCTCAAGAGTAATGACAGAGTGCTACCCATAGCTAGATATGCACTTGTATCCTACCTCAAGAAACCTAACTTCTGCTAAATTTTGCAATTAATGCGTGCTCACATAAAAAACAATCCCCAACTCAACAAATATGTACAGGGGATACAATCAAATACTCTTGAATTCATAAAGAAGGCTACGTGCTACAAGTATCAGTCCATATTCTTGCCCTTATTTTAACTCATTGCTATCTCATGAATAATTGGTTGTAGATCACAAAAGGACTTTTTAAGGGTTGTAGTGTAGGCTTCGGGACGGGTTGAACGAATATTTGGGAATATAGTGACTGTACACTCCTTGAATGCTGCATACACTTTTCTTCGTTTTAAACCACATAGCCCTTATTGACCTCTAGTTACCGGCATATAACTACCTCAAAATATCTCTTCAGTTTTCACAAGACTCCAAAGACATTTTTTTTATATAGATGTTTTCTTTGGATTTTCTTTTGGAGCTTGCATATCATCATATACACAACTTTGAGGTATTTGCTTCTACCCACAATATACAACCTTACCAATCTTCAATTATCACCAACACCCCTAGCTTAGGATTTTAGCCTCATTCTTGATCATTCAAGGAGGGACGGGCTCAAAAAAGGGAATAATTTCACAAAAGGGTAAAGGTTTGTAATGTGGAAGCCAAATAAAAGGTTAAAGGCTCAACGGGGGATAACTAGGATAATAACTGCACCAGGGAGGTCAATTCAGTCAAACATTAGTTAGCAATAATAAATAGATCCTAAGATCATTTCAACACCCAATCATCAACCTGAGATTTGCATTGAGAAACCAACAGGGCAAGTTCTAGACATTACAAGTTGAGCACATACATTATTTGCACAAATGCTCACCCACTCACAACGCATGAAATGTTCGAATCAGCATAATTTCAGCCCTCAAGTGGATACAAGGCGACTCAAAGCTTCATCACATGATATTTGAGATTCTAAGTAAGCATAAAGTCAAACAGCGAGCCTCGATTTCACAAGAATGACTAACCGTTTATTTATAAAATTTGAAGGGTGCAATTAATTCAACAAAAACTTATCACATGCTTGAAACTGGAACAAAAGCACCAAACAAGTCAAAATGTTTTGTGCTACCGCTATGGTTCTACTATTACACTCTTGGAAAAGAACCCGGCAAATAAAATTCAAGGGGAATTCATTGTTATATACAAATCTACACTATTAAGATTAAGAGTTTATATACAAGTTGCAAAAGGTTGACTACCACACCCCCAACTAAAGAGCATGCATTGTCCCCAAGGCATTGTGAAAGTAAGAGCAAAGTTTAGGGGCTTCATGGGGCGCACTAGGTGCTTGGAGGGTTTGGAACATCCGAGGCGGTCGTGGGGCTGGAGGCTAATAATGTGGAGGTAGTGGGTGGAACCTCTGACTGGATAGTTGTGTCTGCAACCAAAGTAGGAAGCTCCGCCAGTTGCGAAACTGGGTCTTGGACCTGGGAGCTGTTAGCTTCACCCAATGATGGTTTAGTGATCGTGGTAGTAGCTTTGGAGACCATATCTACAAGGGAGTGTGCAATGGCTGTCTATATATCTTCCGCCTCCTCCTCATCCAGTGCAACTATAGAAGCAGCAACCCGTTTTCCTCTGTTGTATCTTTGATCATCACCCTCCTTACGTATCCCCTCCTCATCAGTTTCCTATTCATCAGTTCCCACATCAGCTTACTAGATTCCTCAGTCGAAGGATCATTGGTCTGTGCAATGAATCCCGGACCTTGTGAGACCTCAGTACCATGGTCCACCTCAACGTACATGAGGTTTGTAAAATCAAGGTCAATGCTTGATATGTGGGTGGTGCCAGTGCCCTGCTCCCCTTCCACCAGAATAAGGGAGGTCAGATCAAACTCCAGTGTCTACACATTATGCAGCTCTGACTTGAACTCAGCTACATCCTTTTTGAGTTGAGGCATGTCCCCAGCTTCGCCTCAATCAACCCTCTCAAGGTGCACTTCAAAGTGCTTGAGTCGATCCTCATATGATAGATGTTGTTTTTGAAGAGAACTTACTAAGGTTTGAATCGGGGCCAGTGCTTGCCGGATGAGAGATGGAAGTTCTTTCATCAATTTGTCTACTTTCGCATTTGCATGCTGTGCCAGTAGACAAAGCTTGGAAAGTGCAAACAGTGAGACATGTGGTGTCACAGAGGTTGGTCTGGGAGTGGATGTGGAGGCGGCTGGTGCAGAAGAAGTGTTTGGAAGAGGCAGCAGGTGCTACTAAGGCTCTGGTGGATCTTCGACCACTTTATCCACATCATCATTGATCCGAGTGATGTCAATGTCTTGAACAGCGTTTGCTATGAGGTCATATTTGGGGAAAGGAGGAACTTCCCTAGCTTTATACAAAGCATGGATTAAGCATGGGAATGGGAGAGAGATTTCTTTTTGGTTTGCCCGGATCCCAATCTCATAGAATATAAGCTCTCCTACATCAACCTTGATATCGGACATGATGCAAGCAATGAGGGCCGCCTTCTCAATACTCATGTCGGTTTCAATTCTCTAGGGAATTATACGAGAACAGGCCAAACTGATCCAGTAGCAGCATTATTGAGTAAGATCCCTCTTGTGAATCTTCTAGCTTGGAGCGATCCAGGATGGAGTTCCCTTGGCTATGACGGAGGCTACCCAAGCACGCTCAGATTTCTTTTTTGCAATCTTTGCATCAAATTTTGCCGTGCCTGGCTCCAATTCTTCAAAATATATATCATTTATTAATGAGGCATCACATAGTATTTCAACCACTCAAACTAAGAAAGGTTTCAAGAATATACGGTTTCTCTTCTGTTCAGCATTCCAGGATGCAGCATATGCAGCATAGAATTCCCTAACGAGCGTCTCATTGTAGTCTCCAAGAACCGGAGTGAAGAACTCACATACCCTCTTTATGATGTTTTCTAGCACATTGGGATAGTGTTCTTTTAGCCCGTTCAAGCCTAGCTGCTTTTCTTCGAGGATCTTTCTTTTTATCGGGCCATCTCTGTACAGAGTCCACGAACTAAAGATCCCAAACCTCAGATCCTCACCACTCTTTCGGCGTGCTTCGGCATGGAGGTCAACTGGTGGCCCAAGGTAAATCTATGCCTCCTCCTCTTCAGACTGGGAGGAATGCTTGGATAAAGTTCTGGATGTGTCAGGCCGCATGCGTTGAGATTGTTGGGATTGCAGGCTTATAGTAGCTACCTGTCTCTTTCCTAGAGTGGTGGGTTGTCGTGATGCTAGAGATTTCTTTGCTATTCCTGTCAATTAACAAGGAGTGAGTACATGATAAGGCATGGGTAACATATAGGAAGGAAATGAAAAACAAAGATGGTTCTGCGACCAGTTATGCGATCAAAATACAGCTCTGCGAGCCACAAAACATTTAGCATAATACAACCCTTAGAACCAAAACAAGTTATGCGGTCCACAGAAGTGGTCGCAGAACAACTTATGCAACCGCAGATCGGTTGCATTTTGTTCTTTAGCTATAGCCTTTTGTCTGCCTCTGTCTGCGACCATTGTGCGGTTCGCAAAATGCTTCTGCAGTCACGAATTCAACCGCACATGGGCTTTGATAAAACTACATATCATGCAAAATGCGATGACTCTGCGGACCGAAAACCAGTTCTGAGGACCGCAAAGACCATCGTTCCTAATCAAAAAGTGTGTTCTCAGGCCAATGCGCACGCATCAAGTTCATACTCAGTCACAAATGCACAAGCTCACACTTAGTCATTAGGAAGAAATATTGTGCAAATGGACACAACATTCCAACCCCTTTACTCGAATCCTACCCTCTAGTTCAAACCCCAAAATTTCGATTTACTCACAACATGAATGTTTCCCCAACAATGATTTTCAGTCCAATAACTCACAAATGAATACCCATAGAAAGGAGTTGGGGAGAAAGGGGAGGGTAATGAAAGCACATGGCACACTTCAATTTTATTAAGCAATAGAAAGGATGGAAATGGACATTCCGGATATCAAAAGATGGAGAATTTTGATCTGAATTGCGAGCTAGGTAAGCCTTTCCTTTTTAATTCCTTTTTATTTTGTGTTTTTCAGTATTTTTGGTCTTTTATCTTTTCTTTTTGTGTTATGATTTATATCTCTGTGTGTGGGAGTGTATATGAATGATGGAAATGAGTGAGGGACTTAGGGCTTAATACCTGAGAGGTTCTCGGTGAGGTAGTGCATCACATAACATATTATGCGACCGCATATGTGTTATACAATGGATTAGTGATTGAGTGGTGCGCAATAGGTTTGCGACCAGTTCCACGGTCGCATAATCATTATGCGGGCCACAGAAAGTGAAGTTTCCCCGCATTTATTAAGGCCCAGTTTGCATTTTTTTTCTGCTTGTGCCTGCGACCATTATGCGGCCCGCACATCCTTTATGCGGCCGCAGAACTTGCTTTCCTCAATTTCCTAGGCCCCTGCATCGTATTCCCTTGTATTTTGGGTCACCTGCATTCTAACACACACGTAAAATTTCTCAACACTAACAAATCATCTTACCGAAATTAAAATCCAACTAAAAGGTGTTACCACACATGGGTTGCCTCCCAAGAAGCGCTTGATTTAACTTCGCGGCACGATGATGTTGCGCTCACTTTGGCTAATCAGTGGTGGGGGCTGCTGTAGGACCATCCTTGTGTGCAAAGTTTTCTACCAAGTGCCTTTCTCCAGTGGTTCTGAGGTACTGCTTGACCCTTTGGCTATTTACTTTGAAAGTTCTAGTCCAGTTCTGGGATTCCAATTCAATAGCGCCATAGGAAGACACATTCACAACTTTGAATGATCCAGACCATTTGGATTTGAGGTTTCCCGAAAAGAACTCCAGTCTTGAGCAGAAGAGTAAGCCCAAGTCACATGATTTAAATTCCCGCTTCAAAATCTTCTTGTAGTGAACAAACTTCATTCTTTCCTTATACATGGCTGCATTCTCATATGCATCAAAACGGAATTCTTCCATCTCGTTGAGTTGTGTCATTCTTAGAATAGTAGCTTCGGCCCAGTCAAGATTTAACTTTTTCAATGCGCACATAGTTTTGTGTTCAAGCTCCACTGGCAGTGACATGCCTTACCAAAAACCAACCGGTATGGTGAGGTGACAATAGGAGTCTTAAATGTTGTGCGATATGCCCACAATGCATCATCTATCTTCCTTGACCAGTCGGTCCTGTTTGCATTAACATCTTTTGCTAGAATGTTTCCCGGTTAGAAACTTCAACTTGACCGCTCGACTGAGGATGATAAGGGGTGGCCACCTTATGCTTAACTCCGTATTATTTGAGCAACCCTGCAAAATCATTGTAGAAAAAGCGAGAACCACTCACTAAGGATGGCCCTTTGGGTTCCAAAACCGTGTAAATATGTTCTTCTTCAAGAAGGCGGTTACACTCATTGCCTCATTGTTTGGCAAGGCAATTGCCTCGACCCATTTGGAGACATAATCTACTGCAACCAAGATATATGTCATGCCATAAGATCTTACGAAGGGACCCATGAAATCTATCCCCCACACATCAAAGATCTCTACCTCCATCACAAAGTTTATTGGCATCTCATGCCTTCTAGAAATTGACCCTTGTCTTTGACATTGATCACATGACTTGACCAATTGGTTTGCATCTTGGTAGGTCGATGGCCAATAATATCCATATTCAAGCACTTTTGCCACAGTACGATTTCCACCGTGGTGGCCCCCAACTGGGGAGTTATGACATGCTTTGAGAATTTGAATTACCTCATCTTCCGGAACACAACGCCGAATGATGTTGTCGGCACAAATCTGGAACAAAAAGGGTTCCTCCCAATTGTATTGCCTACACTCCCGCAAGAACATTTGCTTTTGATAAGCGTCCAATCCGTCGTGGATAAGCTCGCTAAACAAGAAGTTAGCGATGTCGGCATACCACAAAGTGAAGATGCTAGACAATGCCAATATATGTTCATCTGGGAAGGCATCATTAATTTCAAGATTTTCTTTTGGTTTCCCTGCCTCTTCATGCTTAGATAAGTGATCCACAACTTGATTCTCTGTTCCTTTCCAGTCTTTGACTTCAAAGTCAACTCTTGTAACAAAAGAACCCACCTAATCAATCTCGGTTTAGCATCTTTCTTCACCATAAGGTCGTAGTGAGTAGCATGATCGGTGTAGACTATCACTTCGGAGGACAACAAATAGGCCCAGAACTTTTCATAAGCATAGACAATAGCTAGCAGTTCTTGCTCCGCCACATTGTAATTCATTTGTGCGCCATTGAGTGTCTTGCTTGCATAGTAGACAAGGTGAAGAATCTTGTTGTGTCGTTGACCAAGTACCGCTCCAATAGCTATACCACTAGAATCACACATGAGTTCAAATGGAAGATACCAATCGGGTGTGACAATAATAGGTGTCGTGGTGAGCCTTGCTTTCAATTCCACAAAAGCTTTGAGGCACTTCTCAGTGAGATCAAACTATGAATCCTTTTCAAGGATCTTTCACATGGGACTTGGCAATTTTTAAGAAGTCTTTGATAAATCATCTATGAAAACCGGCATGCCCCAAAAAGCTTTGAACGCCTTTTACCAAAGTGGGATGAGGAAGCTTAGAAATGATCTCGATCTTTTCCCGATCAACCTCTATGCTTTTCTTGGACGTTTTCTGGCCCAGAACAATACCCTCGTCCACCATGAAGTGAAAGTTTTCCCATCTTAGCACAAGGTTGGTTTCCTTACATCGTTTGAGCATTTGTCTAAGGTTGTCAAGGCAATGCTCAAAGGAATCACGAACTATAGAAAAGTCATCCATACACACCTCTAAGAAATCCTCCAGCATGTCTGAGAAGATTTACATCATGCACCGTTGAAAGGTAGCCGGGCCATTGCATAGCCCAAATGGCATCCGGCTAAAGGCAAAGGTCCCATACGGGCATGTGAATATTGTCTTCTCTTGATCCTCTAAGGTGATGTTGATTTGGTTGTAGCCAAAATAACCATCCAAGAAGAAATAAAATGACTTTCCCGCTAGCCGATCAACATTTGATCAATAAAAGGCAGAGGGAAATGGTCTTTGCAAGTAGCACTATTGAGCTTCCGGTAGTCCATGCAAGCTCTCCATCTGGTCGCCGACCTCATTGGGACGAGTTATTTTTTGTCGTTTTGAATCACGGTCATGCCTCCTTTCTTTGGCACACATTACACTGGACTCAGCCAATGACTATCGGCAATGGGGTAGACAACCCCGACATCCAATTATTTTATGATTTCTTTCTTCACTAGCTCTTGCATGGAAGGGTTGAACCTTCTTTGATGCTCCACGCTAGGTTTGCTCTCTTGCTCCAATTGTATTTTGTGTTCATGAATTTCGATGAGAATACCTTGTACATCCGCTATAGTCCAACAAATGGCCTGTCTATGCTCCCTCAAGTTATTCAATAAGTGTTCAACCTGCACATCAATAAACAAAGAAGAAACAATTACATGTAGAGTTTCATTAGACCCAAGAAATTTATACCTTAAGTGCGGTGGAAGCGGCTTGAGTTCAAGTTGTGGCGGCTCGATAATTGAAGGCTTAGCCAGAGGGGTGACTCTATTCTCTAAGTGAAGAGAAATCTTCTTTGGTTCATAAGTGTAGGATCCAAGTCCTTCCAATGCATTCATCGATTCCGTGTATCCTTCCATGTCTTCACCGTCAAAATTTACCAAAATAGCTGCCAATGCCTCAGCAAGGAATTCCTCTTCCATATTCACCTCGACTGCATCATCTACCTCATCAACAACATCAATGACTAAGATACTTTCGTATACATGTGGCAATTTCATACCCTTAATCACTTGAAAGGAAACCTCTTCGTCATTAAATCGGAACTTGATCTCATTTCGTTTTGAATCCATGATTTTTCTCCCAGTAGCAAGGAATGGTCTCCCAAAGATGATATGGATTTATTTATCAACAACACAATTGAGGATTTCAAATTCGACAAGGAGGAGAAACTTCTGCACTTTCACAAGAACATCATCAACAATTTCCACCGGTCGCTTTATTAAACGGTTGGCCATTTGAAACCTCATACTTGTAGGCCTACTCATACCTTATCCTTTTTTCTTGTAAATAGCAAGGTGCATCAAGTTGATGTTAGCCCCAATATCACAAAGGGCTCGTGCAAAATCGTGCAACCTAATGGTGCATGGAATGGTGAACGTTCCTGAGTCCTCCTTATTTTGGATGGTGGTTGTTGCAATGATGGAACTAACCATGTTTTCCAACTTGGACTCACTTGAAGATCTTTCCTTCCAATGTGGAGAGTTATAATATTGTCCCTTTGGTGGAACATAGGGTTTTGAACTCCGATTTGAAAAATTATTGTTGTGGTTGCTCCAAATTCCTTGATTTGAACTACCTTGGTCGTTTTGCCACTGTTGGTTACCTTGCCCTTGCGGGTTAGACCTCCGTTGGTTTTGTTGCCCTGATCCTTGGTAGGGTTGTCTTTGATATACTCATTGAGAGTTGTTTTCATAATGTTCTTCTTGGTAATCCTCATTTGACATGGGTTGCACATCTTCCACAACATTCACCTTTTTTGTTTGGCTTTCAGTGTGCATTTTTGTCAACACATTGATGTTGGCGGCAAGCCCGGCAATTACATCATCTCTTTCTCGGTTCTCCTTAATCATGTTGGTCAAGGAAGGAGTACCATATGCAATAGCACTCGTGGTGTCTTCCAAGTGCCAAGCTTGGTTATGTTCTACCATCTTGTCAAGGATTTGTGTGACCCTTGAAAATGTTTTATCCACAAAGGATCCATCCGCTGCATTTTTGGATATGGATTGGTTCATAGGATCCAAGCCCATGTAAAACTTCTCCAAAAAAATATTGTCCGGAAAACCATGATTTGGCGACCGTATCAAGTATAACTTCAATCTATCCCATGTTTCATGTACATGCTCTCCCGGTAATTGCTTGAAGAAGAAAATTTTATCCCGGATTTCGAATTTCTTGATTTGCGGAAAACATTTTGCTAGGAAAGCTCGGACAAGTTCAGGCCAAGTATGGATGGAATTAGGATGTAGATTTTGGATCCACTGTCTTGCCTCTCCATCTAGAGAGTACTTTAACACCCTCAACCTTAGGGTATCATCTGAGACATGATTCTACTTGTGCATCACACACACACCCAAAATATTTTTGAGATGTTGTGTTGGATCATCATCTGTGGAATTTCGAAAAATCCCCTCTGCCTTGAGCATTAGGATTAGACTGTATTCCACTTTGAAGGTGGCAGCATCAACTCTTGGAGGGACAATAGCATTTGTATCCTCAATATACTCATCTATATCCGCAAACATATTCTCTTCTTTCGGCTCGCCCATGTTTACCTAATGACACGAAGTAAAGTGTGATGGAATAGAAGAAGACGTAATGTAAAGCACACACTATTTAGTAATTTCAAAACCGTATTCCCCGGCAATGGCGCCAAAATTTGATACTCTCAAATTACAGTTAAATAAATGGTGTAAGGCGGTCGATGTGAAATACAATAACCCAACTAGGCTGGGGTCGTATCCCTCAGGGAATAGATGTGAAAAGATTACTTGAGTAGTGTAAAAATTGACTTAAGTTGTAATCCTACTCCATTAGTTTAAAAAGAGAGTGTTGTGATTGTGAATTATCAGGAAAACTATTTTGTTACGAGAATGTAATTAATTCAATTAAGGAAACTAAGGTTATGTCCCCATCAATGGAATATAATGTTATCGGTGTTAATGTGATATATTTCTAATGTAAGGTCCTTTGATATGCAAATGGTTCCTAAATGACTACCCAATATTTCCCAATAATTAGGTAGTATTTTATCTTTATGATTTTCCCAAATATAGAAGAGTTACAGTTAAGAACAACCATTATTTCCCAAATAGAACCCACTTATTCCTAAGCGATTCTATTAAACAAGGTTTAACGCCTTGAGTTTTTGCTATTCAATTCTACCAAACCCTAACCCACTTTTCCAAGTAAAGATAGAGTAAAATGGCATTAGTCAACGTTTGCAACCATCAACAATAAATGAAGCGTGATAAATGAATAGATATCAACCAACCATTATATATATATTCAATGGTAAACACCCATTAACATTACACCCATTTAAGGTCCACAACCTTAGTAGTTAAAACTAGCTACTCATACTAGAATCCAAGAACAAAGCAATAAATAAATTAATAATGCTTACAAAGATGACAAGATTCTCTATTCAAAAGTTTCCAAAATAATGGTGTATTCAATGCTCTAAGTGTATCCTCTTTTTTAGACAAGATGTCCCACAAAACCCCTAGTTATTCTATTTATAATCTGCTAAAAGTCGGGGTCAAAAGTGACAAAAATGCCCTGCAGATCAAGTATGAGACCGCAGAATGGGTCGCAGATAGCTTTCGCTATTCGCATATCTTCACTTTCCTTCGCAGAGTTGGTTGCCCAGATCTCCAGTGTACCGGTGCATTTCTGTTATGCGGGCGCATATCCATTTTCCGACCGCATGCCGTACCGCAAAATGATCTTCTCAAAAACTCTTTTTGCATTTGTGCGATCATTATGCGTTCCTCACAAGAGTTATTTGACCGCATAATGGGTTGAAGAATACACTCTCACAACTAGCTTGGACTGCTTCACTTTGTGGTTGGTGTGCAACCCGCACATCATTTATGCGGTATCAAACCTGCCGCATTTCTTCTCTTCTACTGGTTTTTGTCATCTTTTCCATGTTCTTGGATCTTCAAGTCTGGTTGTCTGCAAAACACCAAAACTGCATAAGAAATGACTTACAATGCTTTAATAAACGAGCTAAAGTCTATGTAATTAGTATCAAAAATGCTGAAATTCTACGACATATCAAGGATAAGCACCGCCTATATTATTGCATAAGGCTAAGCACTGCCTTCCTTTGCATGGGACTAAGCACTGAATCTATCACATTGCATGACGCTAAGCACTGCCTCCATTATTGCATAAGGCTAAACGTTGCCTTTCCTTGCATGAGACTAAGCGTTGTCTCCATTACATGAGGCTAAGCATTGCCTCCATTATTGCATAAGGCTAAATGCTGCCTTTCTCTGTATAGGGCTAAACGCTGCCCTCATCACATACAAGGCTAAACGAAGCCTTGTCTCATTCTTGCATACGACTAAGCGTCACTTGTTCCCTCTATCAAATGATTGATATTGCCGCATGTTTGCATTTTGTGGGCTGAAATATCGCCACATTGTACAAAGGCATCATAGTTTGAAGGCAACATCCTCAATGCCCGAAGACATCATGCCACGGCCCGAGGATCTCTCAAAATTGCATATCACTATTCAAAGGCGTCATAGTCTAAAGGCACCATCCTCATGGCCGAGTACACCATTTCATGGCTTGTGAATCCTTATCATACGCTTTATTGCCCAGGACGTCATGGTCCAATGATATCATCCTCATTGTCCACAGACAACTCTCATGGTCCGAAGGGACTCTGCATCATGTTTAAATTTCTGCAATAACCCTATATATTCGTGTGCATCATGTTTTAAGTTTTCCAGGTAACTTGGTAGGTAATCGTTCTACAAACAAGTGCAATCCTTGCTCTGGTTTCTGTTCACAACGGTGACATCCTTCGATCATCTAAAATATAACAAATGACCGGCAATTGATTACTCTTTGTTCCATAAACGCTCGAACATTTATCTCGAATAGCCGTAACACTAAAATTCACATTCATAGATCCCCCCGAAATTATCCGTTACTGACGACACTATCCTATTGAAGAGATCCTTTTTTCTAATCACACGACCACTCTTATAATAATTTCATCGGTTGCATTCACCGTTGGATCCAGAACTACACACGGCCTAATTATCATAACACTAGGGATATGTAGGCAACTCAGGAACTAGGGTTCGACCCCTATTTTTAAAAAAATGCAGCATTCTCACTCATTTCGGAGAAAATTGGTCATCATTTTCTTTACCCAACAACTCTTTCATTATTCCCGGGTAAAGAGGGGAAGCTGTTGATATCCAATTTTGCTCTCATATTTTATAAATATCATATATACTTTCAAAATATCATTTTTGCATCATCGCCAATTTACAAGAATCATATAAGTATTTTCTATAATTTTCCATATCTTATAATGCTTTAAAACTGATTTTTTGCATTTAAATTGTTCAAATATATATTAACTACCCTTTCAAATTATTTTGTGATGACTTAATCATCTAAATTTATTATTTACAACCACATCTATGTTTTATAACATTTTTACTTCATTTCATATAATTACGTTTGTATTTTGAGCTATTTGTACAATTTTACAATAATAGCCTATATTCTATACATAACTACATTATTTACATTGTTTATACTATAATAGCATTATTATACTTTTATAATGTTAAGATTTTATTTTCAATAATTTTACTACGTAAGTAATATTTTTATTATTTATGAATTACTTTTTATATATTATTTTAAATACATTTCGCATATTTAATTTATAGCCCAATACAAGGCTGATTTCAGACCAAAGCTAAAGGCCCAAACACTTAGCCCCCTTCATGTAATCCCACAGAAACCCAACCAAACGACCCTTTTTAAAATCCGGTCGCGACTCGTCACCTTTGACCCGCCCCGCTTCCTATTTAATATTGGTAATTGATCTCAAGTGATCAACAACCCATAATAAACCTCCCCATATCCTTATAGCTTTCACCCCCAAACCCTAAAGACACTTTTCCATTTCTACCGCCTCTACTCCTCTCTTCTCTTTACAAACCCTATCTGTCGTATCCCTAAATCCTCTCCAAATATGGCCACTTCGAGGCTCTTATGAACTATGAAGCACTGGGGGTTTGGGGTTTCCTCCTTCTCCAGTAATCGCAGCGCTTCCTGAGATTTTGAGTTCCTCATTCTTTGTTTACTTTGTTCGCAACTGGTTAGTACTTTATACTCTAGTAATTTTACTTCCCTGTGATTGTGTTTATGTTATATGCATTAGCATTACTGCAATTCCTTTGAGTTTAATGTTATACCACTTTGTGTACAACTCTTCCTGTTTTAATGTCATCCTATAGTTTCAATTATGTTCTAGTCCTAATTTTTGCATAGTTAGCAAGTTGATTCATGACTTGTTTGATGTTTATTGAATCTTGTTCGGATTTCTTGGAAACCATGTCATTGCTCAGAGTTGATTTCTTCTTGTTGCATCCCTTATGGATAACTTGTTATTTCTCTACAAATCATGTGACGACACTGTCTAAATGCTTAGCCTAATGTACTCTTTCTTGACTTTACCAACCCTTAATGCATGCCTACTGTAGATGTCCAACCTGATTGATTGGTCATCTTCATGTTTAAGTGTAACTGGTTACTAAAAAACTGTTGCTTATCATGAGTCCTTGACTTAGAATCTCCTAGGGAACTAATGTATGCCCAGAACTTATTGGAATGTGTCTTTGCTGAGTCTTTCGTGTACACCTGCAATTTCCCTGGAATCAACTTGTGACTATATGAGTTCTCTATGCCAATACTGTTACAATGCCTAGGTAGACTAGTTTGTTTGTTTTGGTGATGTGTGCTCACTGATCGCTTAAGACTCCTAGGGTGAATTCCAATATATTTCTAGTCTATTTCTCCTTATGTCGACTAAAATAAGTCTCAACCCTCTTCATGTGATGCATGCTTGCCTTATTTAACTGAAAGTCAGCTTCTTCTCATCTTCCATGAATGCTTACCTGTTGGATTTAAAACCTTTGGGTGATGATTGGTATTTTCCTGAACATTTCACATGTTAAGCTCCGCAAGTTAGTTGTGCTAATTAGGCTCTCATGTTAAAGTTTCCAAGGTTGTACCTCACCAGTTCTTGTCTATCGTGCTACTATGTTTTCATGCTCAAACCCCTGCCTAAAGCTCTCTAAGATAGTTCTGGATCAAGCTTTATCTTAAAACTTTGTTTGAAATAATATGTTTCTTTTAAACTCTTTTTCCGGAAAGAAAATAATAAACTTTCCTCATATGTGGCTTGTATGTATCCCAATTTAAGCATGATCTTGCTTATATGCCCCGAATTAGAATGGTTGTTAGTTACAGTTTTAAGAGTAGTTCTGTTACCTGTATGGTTGAATTTAGCATCCCTTAGCTTAATCATTGGAATAGATTGGGTCTGGTATGTTGGGCTTGCAATTGGTATTAATGGTTTGAAGTATATTGTTTGCACTTGGAGTTTGGGCCTGATGTCCACATAATTTCCTAAGCCTATTTGAAGGACCGGATGTATTACTAGTTATTCTATATTTTGTATTTCGGCCTGTAATTATTTTAAATGATATGTAATAGCTTGTAAAACTGAATGATGGGGAAATTAGTGGAAAAAGGTAACAGGTATATTCTATTCTTGCATAAAAAGGTACAGAACATGTCTATAGGGACTATGTGCTTTATTTGCTATTTTTGTTAGCGTGCTTTATTTCTGAACACTCATAGGAATCATGCCTACAGGGATCACATGCACTTAACTTAACTTGTCTATGTAACGAACCGATCGGTCGTTTTGAGTATTTGCACTTCGCTCGGTAGTTTGGAGGCACGAGTAGCTCCGTATGATGTATTATGACTTGTGTGAATCGTCGGTTTCAGTTTTCAGGTTCTTCAGAATTGATTCGGAAGGATGATTCTCAACTAGGAAGCTTTAAGTTGGAAGAGTTGACCAAGTTTGACTTTTTGTGAATTTGACCTCGGAACAGAGTTTTGATGGTTCCGATAGGTCCGGATGGTGATTTTGGACTTGGGCATACGCTCAGATTTGCATTTGAATGTTTCTAGAAGGTTTTGGCAAAAATTGGCAAAAATTAAAAATTTGAAGGTCTGGAAAGTTCACAAGTTTGACCGATACTTGACTTTATTGATATCATATTCAAATTGTGGTTCCGAGATTTGTAATAGTTTTATTATTTCATTTTGGGCTTGTGTGCAAAATTTGGATTCATTCCGGGTCGATTTGCTATGTTTCGGCACGAATTATGGAAGTTGAAAAGCTCAAAGTTCATTAAGTTCGATTTGAGGTGCAATTCGTCGTATTGATGTTGTTGTGCGTGATGTGAGGCCTCGACTAGATCTGTGTTATGTTATGGTACTTGTTGGTATAATTGGCCGGGGTCCTTAGTCGCTCGGGTGAGCTTTGTTGCTCGGGTGAGCTTTGGACGAGGTTCGGACCATTTCTAATTCTTATTTGGTTGCTAGTTTTCTGCTGTTAACTGTTACTCCTGGCGTTCTTCGCGATCACGATGATTTGGCCGCGATCGCGGAAGGTGTTTTGGTCAGTGAAGCTATTTGGTCTTCACGTTCGCGCTTCTGAGGCCGCGTTCGTACTAGGTTAAAGATTGTAGTCTGCGCGTCCATATCTATGCATTCGCGTATTGTTGAGCGAGGGTTGGTCAGTCTATATGAGTCCTTCATCGCGTTCGTAGTGAGTGGTTCGCGATCATGGAAGTCTAGCAGTGTGCTTCATCGCGTTCACGAGGGGTTTTCCACGAACACATAGTTTAAAGTGTCGCAATGTGAGTTTGTGCTTTGCGACGCGTATGTTATCACATGACAGTGCATATAAAGTACTTTATTTCGGGGATTTCAGTTATTTGTTCAATTTTGGAACTATGTAGCTCCGATTGAGGCGATTCTTGAAGCAACTTTCACCATGTGGACTGAGATAAGTGTTCTCTACTCTTTTTGGATTTTATATTATGAATCTATCTTCATTTTTTGCATTTAATTGAGGGTTCCAAAAGAGGAAAATGGGGGTTTTAGCCTAAAGTTTCATTATGCGAATTTTTGAGTTTTGAACATTGATTTGGAGTCGGATTTGGGTGAAACTAGTATGGTTGGACACGTAATTGAATGATTTGTCGGGTTCCGAGGTGCGGTCCTGTGTTGGAAGTTTTGGCCAATTTTGGGCTTTTGATTAAAGATTCAACATTTATCGATGGGTTTGTTTCCTTTGGCATTATTGGATGTGTTTGAGTTGCTATTTGCTAGTTTTGAGCCATTTCGAGGTCGGTACCTATGAGATGGCTTTTTTGGAGCATCGCTTGGCTTGCTCGGTATTGGAATTGGCTTGTTCGAGGTAAGTAACACTTCTATACTTGGTGCTGAGGGTATGAAACCCCGAATTACGTGCTATGTGATTGGTGGTGAGGTGACGCACATGCTAGGTGACGGGCGTGTGGGCGTGCACCGTGTGAATTGTGACTCCGTTATTCCTGTGGTACTGTGTTGTTACCTGATCTTATTTGTAACCATAAAACTTCTACGTACTGGAGCTATTGAGCTGTGACACATGTTAGAAACCATGTCTAGGCTACATGCTTATCCTGGTGGGATCCACTGAGGTCATTTCTATTGTTGAGTTATCTTATTTCATTACATTACATACTCAGTCATACGCATTCATATGCATATCATATCTCAGTCTCTGTTACCATTTATTGACACATCATATCATCATTTTGGGCTAGTTTTGTTACACCCCATGTTTTTGTACGTGAAAGTACGTCGTAAGACAATTTATGTAAGCTCGGAAATGAGATCCTCTTTGAACGTATATGAAGTGATTTAATATTGCTACACCCCGTACTTTAAACCTCACTGTCATTATAGGATTATCTAATGTAAGCTCAAAAAGGACGAAATCCTTCTACAAGGATAATAAAGGTTTACCAAAGTCTTAAGTAAGTTAAGATGAATAAGAGACTTGTTAATCAGGATTTAAATGAGTTTAAAGTCATAATATGACTATATATAATGTTTGGATATAAAAAATAAAGTTTGGGAACAATCAGATTTAAGTTGCGGAAACATCGAGCTAAGATTTGCCTTGTAACGAGCCATTTTGAGAAATTAAATTCGTAAGCTTTATGATATCATTTTTTGACATATATCACACCAAACTAAAGGTATTTGAACCTAGTTTCCGATGGTCCAAACCATTAATTAATACGATATCGGGGTAGAGAAATAGGGATTTTTAAACTAGGGTCGCCAAGTCACGTCGCCGCACTTCAGAGAAGCTGGCAGGTTTATAGGCCAGGTTGCGAGGCAATTTTCTCCCAATATATTGAGATTTACAGGGATATATTTATGTGTAATTAAAGCCCATGTATCTAGTTTCTAACGCATTAAACCGTTCATCGATACGATGTCGGAGTAGAGAGATATCCGCGTTTTTGCGCAACTGCGCAAGCAGCTCTGTTGGAACCCACTTGAAATGGCCACTGACCTTACGTCTTTTAAAAGATGTTTCAGCCTCGTTTCGGGTCATTTCTCACCCAAATTTCGTCCAAAAGCTCTCCAAGACCCTCCCTAACATATCCCAAGATAGCAAGAACCAAACTTAAGGGAAATCAATTCAAATCATCATCAAAGGTGTTAAAGACTACATGAGAATGCTTCTATGATGTTGTGGTGTGATTGAGGGCTATTGTGAGCTAAGTTGAGATAGGGTTTCGAGTTGTAGCTGCTTTCCAAGATATGTATAACATCTTCTTGATTGTGCCTAAGGTTAATCTTGTGTTGGTTGTGTTGTTTGAGTGAAAAACTATAAGATA
>AWOL01S0069148.1:0-11410 GCA_000715115.1 Nicotiana otophora
AGTTATTCTTGCATTGATTATGCTAACATATTTCCTATCCATTGTTTGGTTGATGTATTAAAGTATTACATAATTTTCTAAAAGAATTATTTGTTTACAAAAGTACCCTCATAACTAGTCCATCACTTTATCTTTTTAATAGAAACATTCGTTGAGGAATGTTTTTATATGAAAAAATTTTTTAAAAAAATTATTTGATTTGTCTACCTGTATTATAATATGGAACTGAATATTTATTTATAAAAAAAAATATGCTAAATATTTATTTATCTACAAGGGATATAATTTTATTTCTCACTTTCTTAGATTATTAGGCAAAGAAAGTTTGAATTAAAAAAAATAAAAGAAAAATGAGTTGATTATAAGTGCATTCCAGTATGTAGTAGTAGAGTACGAATTTATAAATTTACAATGAAAAAATTGCCGAAGTATAGATATAAATAGCGGGAGCAATTTCAATATCCAACTTGCATTAATATAATAGCATATTTTAATCAAGCATAAAATTTGAAGGGCAATTTTGTCTTTAACTAAGCTAATGCATGCATTAAAACCCATTGCATTATTAATACCATGATTCCCTATGCATTAGTTATGTATAGGATAATACCAAATAGGGTGTATAACTAATTCCTGCATAACTAATGCATAGATTCAAAAAGTGTACCAAATATGGTATTATTAATACACAAAGCTAATAAATGCATTGCTTTATCTAATGTATCCTACCAAACGACTCCTAAAGGCAGTGAACGTGTCATTCAATTATCAAACGTGAATGAAACTCGTTGAACAATACGTTCATGGTGGGGCGGTGGTCTGCAAATAGTTATTGATGCAATTAAGGGTTGCTTAAGGGAATTGGTGGCCTAAAATCAAAATATATAAAAAGACTCTGAAACTTTTTTCATAAAATTCATATAATATTGAGACACAAAAAAAATACTTACATAACTTTGATCTAGTGGTGAGAGCGCAACACATTATATGTGGGTTAGGTGCATGTCATATGGTATTGAATTCCCCCTTAAATAAAAATAGTAAAGGGGTGAGCCCATTATCCATCGTGTTTTGAATATTGCGACACTTGTCTCGAAAATGTCTTAGTTATAAAAAGATAAAACATAAAAGAACTTGCTTTCTGATGTATGGATCAATCAAATGTGACAAAAAAGAATAGTCCATTTAGAGAATATGAGTTTAAATTAGAAAGTAAAATCGGGAGAAACATGAAAAATTATTACACATAACCGAAGAAAGATTGAATTAATGAGAAAAATTACATATATTATTTAATTTAGTGAGAGAAAAAATTTATCCTATTAACTCACTCAATCTTACCTGTACTATTTTAGAAAACTAGTCTTACGATACACCGTATCGCTTGTACTCTATTATTTTATTAAAAGTTATGTTTAAGTTATTATAATTAAATGTGTAAGTTGGTGAACATGAGGAATATTAATTCTATATACCTAACTCAGTAAAGAAAAAAAAATGCTATATAGTAGTTCTCAATCATCGATATATTGAAAATATAAGTTAATATACAAATACTGAAAAGAAATCAAAAGACCATTATCTATAAAAAGGATATTTGTTCAAAAACTTGGTTCTTGGGGGATGTAATTCCTATTTTTTATTTTTATTTTAAATCTTAGAGTTTCTATCATGAAATTTTTATCTCTAAATTCTCCATCAATAGTTTTTCAATTTCAGTGAACATACTTATTAATATATGACAACAACAACAACAACATTGTGTGGAAATGTGGAAATTTATTTTTTCATTAATATGTTTCTCAAACTGAATAGATAAAAGATTAAGTTTTTGTGGATATGTAAATATATAGCCTCCATTCAATATTACTATCTATCTCTTTATTTTTTTGTAAAAAGTGGGTCAAAATTGTCACCCATGGACTTGTTCTTTGGATCCACGCAAGATAATATATTATTTTTTCGGAGATTTCAATGACGTAACACCTGGTATTTAAGTAACTTTATTTAACACCAAAATATGTGTGGAAAAAAAGGACTCTTAAATCTAAAAAAAATTGAATTTGGGTGAAGTTTTTAATGTGATTTTTATGTATTATTATTCTTCTTTTCATAAACTGGTTATATTGCATAGTTTAAATAAGAAAAGATTTATTACACAAAATCTAGTTAATTTTGAATTCCTAAATATTAGCAAATAATTAAATCTCTATTCCTAAATATTAAAAAAATAACTAAATGACTATCTAATCTAATATAAAATTAATTTTTAAAGGATAAAAAAAGCGAACAATATTTTGCTAAGGGGTTTCATGCTTTTAATATAGTACTAGTCTCTATATACGTGCATTGTACGTAAGTCTTCAATTAAACATTTATATGAGCAATAAATTAAATATATTAAAAAGTTCTATACAAGTAGAAAGAACCATTGTAAAGTAATTTATATGGATAAAGTTCAATAATTTTTTAAATACTAAAAATCAATATTATTCCAGTATATAGTACTTGAATTTAAAATGATTCAACACCAACGGAACCTACAAAGATGATCAATTTAATTATATTAGATAGTATTTGTTTTTGTAGCATAGAGATGTGCCTACTATTTCTTTGTGAACAGTATCTTGGTGTATGTTCATTTAATTTTGTGTCACTTTAACTGTTTTGTGGGACATAATTTTAACCAATTAGGTTTTTAGCTCTTCTTGTGCGTCTTCTTCTAATAAATCAGAATTAGGACGCACATTCTTTATTCGATGTTAGTGTCCAAGTGAAACTAGCATTACACGATCACTAATATTACGATTTCATCCTTTAGGGATGATTCCTTTTAAAATTAATTTAGCTTTCAAAGGGTATAAAAGTCGAGTAATTTTTTGAGGATATTTTCGTCGTTCAATATTTAGTGTTCTTACATTCGTGCTTTTATAATAATATAGATATAGATATAGATATAGAGATTATAGATATAGATAGATATTAAAATTTATTTTTTTTATTAATAACTATATTAATTTAAATTATATATTATATAATAATATATTAGTGCTTCATATTTTTGGGGCAATATTTGGGGCCTAAGGCAACGGTTTCACTTGCCTTACCTTACAACCGCCCTTGCAGCCACAGCCACAACAACTACCACAGCAGCAGCCACAGCCATAACCACAGCCACAACAACTGGATGAGTAGTTTAAGATAGGATGATTGGTAGTAAGTTGAGATTTTGTAATGGTAAGTTGAGATCTTATAATAGGTATTATACTTGTAATAAGTATTATAAAATCCAGGCACAAAAATTATGTTTTAACAGAATAAACTGACAATGCCAAAGCTAGCAAGGTACAAGTAATAAAATAATCATACAACAAAGATGAAGTATAAATTGCTGTGGAAGAGTGATTTCTGCATTTCTGCTGTTACAACATGATCACCCTAATTAACAAGAAGCTACTCACTTCTAAAAAAAACTTTTTGTAGGCAATGTGAGGACTAGAGTAAGAGCTTGAAGAGAGTTTTATTCATCTTTCTTTTTTTAGTGGAATAATATATACAAACCACAAAGCTACAAGATACATCAAGATTTACACGACGAAAGGAAATCTCAAGTTGATTGATCATTGATCAAGTACAATTTTTGGCCATCAACAATCATATCTATATCAAGAATTTTACCAGCATCTTCTGATAATATACAAGAGTCAGATGGAAAATTGAGTTTCTCAGATGCTGTGGTAACGAGCTCCTCGATAGTCTGAGGTATCCACATTACAACACCATGTTTTCTCACATCTTTGGACTCCCATGGGTGGAAAGGAAACACAGTACATTTCCTCGGACGCAATTTTTCTGTTATTATGCAGAGAGATTTACAGTTAGGCAGATTAAAACAGCTTCACTTACACCAAAATATGCAATGCTACTAGTTTTTGGCCATCAGATGGACTTTATGCGGATTTGGGTCGAATGCTCAGATAAAATCTTTCAAAGAAGAGTTTAAGTTATCTTGCAAGATGACAAGGTTGTTCTAGCAATACCTGAGATCTCATGTGGAACATCAGGGAATTCAGATAACTGAGAAGATTTTGCTTCTTCCAGAAGACAGATCATTTGCTTGTTTCCACTTACTCTAGCTTCATCAACTGGAGTATTTCCCCATCTGAAACATGAGAAAAATTTAGCTGCACGCGAAACTTGCAATCTGAGATTAGACCTACGTGCACAATATACTGCTTGCACAATGTCATATTTCAAAACAAGAGCTACCAAGATTTCTGAGAAGTTACTTCAAACTGTACCTATCCTTAGTGAAAACAGAAGCTCCAGCTCCCAAGAGCATTTTGGCCATTGAGTATAGCCCCTGAGAAGCAGCTACATGAAGTGGTGTTCGTTGATCATAGTCTTTGGAGTTGGGATCAACACCATTGGACAATAGCCTTCGCAATAGATCTGAATCGCCCTTTGCTATCACCATACAAAGGAAACTACCAGCATTTTCAATTTTCAACAAGGCCCCTTCCTTAACAAGTAATGAAGCAACTCGATCATGTCCACTCTTGATTGCTTCAAGCAACGGTGTGTTGCCAAATTTATCTAATTGGTAAATAGCAAACATAAGGTACAAATCAAATATTTGCACAAATGAGGACTTGTTGAAGATGAAGTGCAGTCGCTTAAGAAATTTACCTGGAGCATTTATATCAACGCCTTCTTGGATAAGGAAAAGAGTTATATCTTCATAGCCTCTTGATGCTGCAAGATGCTGTTCAAAAGAAAACATTGATTAGTAGAAATTTGCAACCATCAAACTTTAGTAATCTACGCTAATTAGATAGCTTACGTATTTTCAAAGAGTGCCCTCTTAAGGGATTGTAAACACTCATATAGCTTTATAAAAGGCAGCCCGATGCACTAAGCTCTCTCTATGCGCAGGGTCCGGGAAAGGCCGGACCATAATGGTCTATTGTACACAGCCCTACTCTGCATTTCTGCAAGAGGTTGTTTCCACGGTTTGAACCTGTGACCTCCTGGTTACATGGCAGCAACTTTACCAGTTACGCCAAGGCTTCCCTTCACTCACATAGCTTTATAAACCTGAAAAATGTATATGTTTCATTGGAGGAATAAACTCTTACCAAAGGTGATCTTCCATCATAATCTTTCTTGTTGGGATCAGCTCCAGCGCGAATTAAACTTTTCAGCTGATGCAAATCACCATGATAAGATGCACTATTCACTTTCAAAGCAAGTTCTGCCTCGTGCTTCCCTATATGGAATGCGATATCTGACTCCAGTTGCTTTACGCGGAGATTAGATTCTTTTCCCTGTCATTTAATACTACTTTAGACTTTTTGAGTCCGCAAACCATGTCTTAATGCAAAAGCAGTTCATTTCTCAAAAGGAGAGCAAATAAAACAAAAGTTATCATTGTGAGACTCAGGATGCTAATTCAGAAGTTTGTTCCTTGCCATTTTCTTATGCTACTCATACCAAGATAGAAAAAAGGGTAGATGGTATGTGACGGGTTAAACTCATAATTCATTAAATGCTTTTTATGAATGTTAACTATCGTACTTTTGTAAGTAAATTGTTCCCATTATTGATGAACTAAACTAGATAGTTAAATGAGTGAAAGATAACGGCTTCTAAAATTGCAGTAAAAAGGTTGAGTCTCATTTCCCTTACCTGTAATAAATTACTCAAGATTCTTCTTCCATCATGAAAATAAATCTCCAAAATATTGGAAAATGACTGCTTATCGATACGTATGAGCCTACACAGTTCACAAACACGAACTGTATATGGTTGAGGAATGTTACAAACAATGGAAATATCTCCAAATGAGCTGTTAGGTTCAAGAAGTGCCACTGTTTCTTCTGATCCATCCTTCGCTATACCGACCTCTTCCTGAATTGAAAAAAAAAACACAATGAATGACTGTGGAAACCATATAAACAAATGATAGGACATAGATTTTGTTGCAACATAAAGAGCTGAGCAGGTGTAATCGATTGTAGAACATCATACCAGAACGCCATGGCAGACAAAATAAAGCTGGTCTACTACATTCCCTTGTTCCATTATTACTTCTCCGGGGAGGAAAAATTCTTCGTGGACTCGAGTTACCTGAAAAAATTTAACAGTATCCAAAATCAGTAATACGCACTCAATGGTTTACTTCAATTGCAATTGTAGCACGGTCAAAAGCAAACAGAAAGATGTGAAGAAGCATTGCATTTCAAAGGCCATACACTATGAGTATTCTGTGAATGATTGAATGAATGATTCCAAAAGAAATTACTTACAACTTGACTTATGAATTCAGAGGAACAGCCCTTAAAAAGAGGAACATTTTCTATGTAAGACTGATATAAACTCTGCGAAATCTGCAAAAAAAGTTGGAATTGTTTGTCATTGACATTTTAATGCAATATAATATGCATCAGCAATAAAAGTGGAAGCAAGATTATTCTTTCATATATTTACCTTGGCGCGGATTGAGATTGGAATGTCCTGGAGAACAGCTGCATCAGTATAAGCACTTTCATATTGTAATCGCAAGTGACCTTTTATTTGATTACGGATATCCCTTCCAAGTCTATTTCTGTTCATATATTTCAATAAATCTGTCATCTTATCTCTGTATCGCTCAGTTTTTGATCCTTTCACAATTAAAGCTGTCATGTTACCGATCAAATAAGCACTAAGAATCATATCAAAGGAGACATAAATCATGACAAATATCATTTCCCTCAAATTGACTGCATGTATATCTCCATAACCTGTACAATAAAAAGGTATCTCAAATATCAGTACGACGAAATTGCTATAGAAAGTCTTTAGAAAATTGATAAACTTGAAATGAAAGTTGAATAAACTTACCAACAGTTGCCATAGTAACAATAGCAAAATACATTGAAGTAGTGTATCGCGTCCAAAGATCAATATCTCTGAAGTTTGAGTAACTGTAGTCTCCCAATTTCAAACTACCAATCCATGTGTAACCTTCTTGTTGTTCAGACAGCGTAGTCGCCAAATAATAAAAGATGCAGGCAGCTGTATGTGTGCAGTAGAGTTCAACAGTGATAAGTTTTACAATTCTGGTGAAGAGGTAATTGATCCGAATATCTTTTTCCATCTTCTGGAAAAAGTAAGTAATTCTGCGCGCCCTGCTTAACCTAATCCATAAAAGGTATCTCACTTCCTCTTTGCTGCCAACAGCCTGATAAATTCAAATTGCACAGCATTTGTTAAAAGAGCTGGAAATATGTAACTAACATGATATACAGGTAAAAAACATTTACAAGTCCGATTTCTCATTTAAAAGAGGTAGAAATGGTCAAAACAACTGCTAATACAACATGTTTCCACCATAATACATTTTCAAGGAATCTTGGCGGGACCAGCAACAACAACATTAACAACAACTGCGCCTCAGTCCTAAACAAGTTGGGTTTGGTTGTATGGATTATCCCTGCTTCATTTAAGCTCGACTCATGTCATTTGGCGGGAAACAGCAAATTAAGAAAATTCGATGTGATTGATTTATTCAAGCAGATTATGGCATTGAAGAAATTTGCAAGCTTAGTTAATGTGATCAAAGAAGCTCAGTATAATACCAGTTTATATAATCTTCCAATACCAAATCTACTGTTATTTACTGGAATATTACATTTCATTGTTATCATCTTTTTTAGTATTGCCAAATATGGTTGGCCCTGTTCCATGACAATTGGCAGATCTCCAAATTAAGTTTAAGATATAATGCTTGCTAAATCAGTCAAGAATTAGAAAAACATTAGTCATGCTACAAAATTAAAGCATGTTTTTAAAGAGGGGGCTATTGTAAGAAAACCTATCTGCCTCTGTTTCAATTTATATGACATTCTTTCTATTTTGGTACGCTCTTAAATATTCGACGTCATTCCATTGTCAATATTATCTTATACAATTTAAATATTCATGAATTAAAATTCATTTAATTATTCAAATTTGCTAAATTTTGAACCATTACATTTATATTTTCTTGTACTACCACAAATATAATGCACCAAAAAGCTTAGCATCTTAAACACCATATCAAGTCAAATACCGTCGTATAAGGATTACCTTATAAATTATATCCCACGGCATGCAACTGAGGAAATCAAGAATAAAATGAGATTTCAAGTACCTGCAAACCAAAGAAAGGTCAGCCAAACTACTAAAGCAATAATCTTCTTTTGCAAAGTGAAAAGTCGGAGGGAAAAGGAGACTGACCGAAGAGCAATAGGGGTTCGTTTGTACACCATCTTGTAGGTCTGACTATCTCTATATGCAACAAAGAATTGCAGGACAATATCCACAAGGAAAACTATTTGACCACAAATGTCTAAGAGAAAGAGTTTCCTTGGTAATCCATTGAAGAAGGCAAACTCCATAGGTGTGAAAAATGATGAATAAATTGACCATATTAGGATAAAATTTTCCCACATCCGGTACCACCTGCATGGAAATTTGTTTGGTCATGTTCACACACAATCTTGAAAGTACAAAGAGTTTAAAACATAAGAAGCATGTTTTGGAAGAAGGGGAGCCTTGGCCGCAACGGAAAAGTTATCTCCATATGACCTATAGGTCACGGGGTCAGGCTGCAGAAGCAGCCACTAATGATTGCTATACGTAGGTTTTCTACATCATACCTCTTAGTGCATGGTCATTCTCCGAACCCTACGTAAATACAAAATACTTTGTGCATTGGGCTGCATAACCTTATTTTGGAAAGGCGCGAGACAAGGGAATGAATAGTAATAAAGTGGTACTGTGTGGAAGTAGATTATTACTAATCCTTAGTTCATGTGGCATCATATGATTTTTCGCCCATTTTGCTTTCTAAATTTGGAAACTATTTAGCTTAAACTTTCTATTTTACTCAAACGTAAGTCTTTTTAATCATACATATGTTATGAAATATTTAAGACCACAAATTTAAAAGGTTTGTAACTAACACAATATTTAGTTTTTCACTGTAAAGTAAAGCTGAGGTGCAAAAAACCCATATTGTCCCAACGGTTTAGGCTCCGAGCTTACAACAAGAGCCCTATACACCAACTTTTACACTCTCTAGTCTCTTAACAAAACAAAACAAAAAAAGCAAGAAACAAAATAAAAATTGAGGATTCAGAGTAGAAAGTAAATTCATCTAATTTTCATACTTTTAATAAAATATACTTATTTAATTGATACATAAAAATAAATCACATTTTAATTTAAAACAAAATATTCTATCCAACTTTGTCTCCTCATTTAATTCAATAAAACATGCAAGTCCACAGAAAATCCCAAAATAGACGAAGCCCAATCTAGTTGCGCTGCGGGTAATCTTTTTTTAAAAAAACAAATGATAGTGAATACCAACACAGTTAACTCGACCTATTAATGCTTAGGCAAATTATAAATCCCACCTAATATTTTTACAAATATCAACTATGTCTTGATCTAATTATGAAACCAACTTTCTTAGTACTAGCTTTCTATGTTTTGAATTGATAAAGAAATAGACTTTTGACCTAATTCAACCCCAAAAATTAGTTCAAAATGTGAGGATTGTTCAAAGCCATATAAGGAGACAAATGCCCTCCTACCCAACCGATATGGGATATTAACACCTCTCATTCTTCTCACACACTCAGGACTGAACATCTGGAGCGTGGACAATATAACATGTAGGCCCAACATCACGTGAAATAAGAATTTGGTGGGCCTGTCTTTGATCTTAGGATAAAAAATAGACTTTGGGCCTAACTCAATCCCAAAAACTAACGGACAACTTGTGAAAACTCCAACATCCCTCATTCGATCTGGGATTCAAATAAATAAATACTTTTCCGCCCCTCTAAATCAGTCCCTGGTGTAGACGATCGCCGCATTACCTTTTGTTTTCAAGCTATCATATCTAACTATGAATTTTCAGTACAACTATAAGAAACATAAGTCTGATAAGGTGATACATTTAGAAGATGACAATTTACGACGATTGCTTTTAGTTATACAGTTAGAACAAGATAGGTGCGCTGATGATTATGTAGCATATACAAAAAATAATATTACAGTTCCAATCTTCTATTACATATTATTTAATTTGGAATTTTCTTTCCCACTTTTTGGACTTATTTTAATCTGCAATTTCTCCACTTGACAAACTAAGTATAGACAGTTGAGACANTAATTAGTATAGACAGTTGAGACAACATTTTTCTTATCGTATTAATAACCAACTCATGTATGCCGTTTTACGAGGGACATACCGCGTGAGAGTTAACAAGGACATGACTTAAGTATAAAAGAATTAATTTAATATTTATGTGTTGACGGTGTGAATAATATTTGCACAATCTAAACTGGTTACTTAATAGATAATTATAGATAAATCTCTTGACAATAATTTATTGATAATTTGATAAATTAAAAATAGTTGTTAATCTGCTATCATATGTTAAACTAAACCTTATTGATATGTAAAACAATCTTTACACCGTACTTAAATCTGTTATAAAAATGCTAGTGCAGTTGGTTCTTTCTCAAATTAGACTAAATTTACAAGTTTGTCAAATTAAAATCCACTGTACGTCAGATAATTAAGATCGAGATGAAGAGTACTTTTCTTTTCATTATCTCAAGAAATTTTACCCATATATGATCATGACAAATAATCATGTAGTAATAAGTTATTCAACTAATAATAGCAGCGATTAATTGGTAACCAATGCTCTAAATATTTTCTCCGACCAAATGTTCTAAATATAGCCAGGCCAAATTGTTCATAGAGGAGCAGCTTGTTATGTAAAGTCAAAGTAGTCAACGTTTTTCATAAATTCCAATTTGTAGTTTCCTCCCAACCTAATTAGACGCCACGTATTCGAAAATGATGCTTATTTCCTTAAAATTTAAGGATTTAAATACACTAACATTATAGAAGAAGTTATACTATCAGGTTCATATAAGTCATTACTTTACTTTTCGAGTTATCAAGTTTCCTATGAGAATTTATCCGATGTTATAAGTCAATTTAAACTTTAACTTAATAATGTAACAGCAACAACAACATATCCAGTATATTCTAGCAACTGAGTTGTGAGAAGGGTGAGGTATACGTAGATCTTACCTCCACCTGTGTAAGGTAATTAAAGAGGATATTTATGATAGAACCTCGGTTCAAGAAAAATTTACAAAAACTGAACGGAGCTTGAACTCAAAAAATAATAAGTCACCTAGACTTTGGAAAAAAATAATAATCATATGCACCGGTAATGTAATAAAATTTAGTACCTACTAATTATAGATAATTATTATATATATAATAAGTACGAATTAGATCTCAAAAAGTGGTTAAATAACGGTTACCAGCTAGATATATATATATATATAT